>JBCIKM010356199.1:0-11133 GCA_039654465.1 Melibe viridis
TATCATCTTACTTTCCTCTAGGCTCCTCTATGACCCTCGTGTGTCGTGGGGCCCTAAAACCTCCAATAAACAAACAACAAACAAAACCTTGTGGGGTTTATTTTCTCAGTGAGAATTTGGCCTCAGTAGTCATTGTTTCTGCCTTTCAATTTTTTTTCTAAATATGGGCTAAAATCTACAATGAAAAACTGGTTTTCAAATAGTGGAGAAACAGCCCAGAATTGGCCCAGATGTCTTCTTTTTAAGGGTTATTTTCAAAATAATTTCCGGGGGAGCATGCCCCCGGACCACCCTAGAGCTGTCTCCCGCCTTCGGCAGTCGGAGCTCATGCTTTTGGCAATTGGTTTCAGTCAATTTTCAAAAAGCTCTGGAAACTTAGAAAAGAAATGAATTATACTTCTTTTGGTTATAGTAATAGTGTTGTTTGGGGTGACTTCTTTTTCCGTACCTATGCGGGATTTTTGTAGGGGGCTGTTATGTAATGTTCATGTCAACTGACCTCCCATGTTTACAGTATACTTGTTCCGGATTTTCAGCTGTCCATTATGGAGGAAATTGTTTAAAAGAATGTTTTCCTTCTATTGTTTGAAATAATTTAACAAAATAATCATTCAGAATCAATCTTTTGTGGTGTTCCAAGTTCTAAATCTGTCCTTTTTAGTGACCATGAGATGGATACTAGTAAATAGACTTCATCTTGATACTCTCTAGGAATGAAACCGGTAGAGCATCAAAGATTTTAGGTCATCCTTGTTTTATTGTAACATGATGCGATCATTATTCGGATGTATATTATGGCCATTTCTCTTTCAATTTTCTATAGAAATCTGTAATTGCCGTTATGCCACACTTTATTGAGCATGTCAAATGATACATCTGTGCTCCTTTGAAAGATAATGCAATCTGAGTTATAATTGTTCACAACGGTTAAGGGTCGTCCGGTTGTTATCAGGTTTTGTTTTTTTTAAGGTGATTCAGACCAGTTTCTTAACTTAATTTACTTTGCTGACTGCACCCTGTGGCAGGACAAGAGCTTTTGATTATTCACACAGAAGCTTTCTACCAAATGTCTTTATTAAAAAGCACTCACTACACTGTTGAGTTGTTATATATTTTTATGGAGAGCATGTGATCTGTGCTTTTCTTTCTCCTTTAGGGACAGATGTGTACTAATGAAATAGAAAATCTGCACCTCCTTTCCAAAGCTGTTTTTTCTTATACCAACTGCTAGTTTGTGTAAATGTTTATTAATGACAATTCCTCATGCATCTTCACTGTTCCAGCATTATAAGTGACAAACCATTTGTTGTTCTTAAAAGGGAAACTCAGAATTCATTTTCAGTAGACAAATTGATTTTAGCTCCCCTCACAAATTTTCTAACTTTTCATCAAATAACTGAGTAAAACAATAAAAAACCCCACAAAAAACCATTTATTTGTGAACGGGCTATAGTTAATTAACAGTTATTACATAGCGGCCAACCGCCACGATAAAATCGTAATTGTTACGATTTGACCCAACGGGCACTTTGTTTAATGATATTTTTTTTTAAAGAAAAGAAAAACAATAATTGCATTCTGAACTTTAAGGCTTTTAATACATAGAGAGCTGGTGCATGTTATCTTAACAAAGCATCGGTGCGGGCTAATTATCGACTCTAGTTATCGTGTGTTTCTTCGTTAGTGTGTGGACTGAGACAGTGGAACTTGACCGATGTCAATCTCAATTAAGCTCAAGCTTCATATTGTAGATTTCTTTGTTCATCCCCCCCCCCCCCCCCTTCTTTTTTTTTAGGGGGGGGGAGGGAGGGAGGGAGGATGTTCTGTTACCAATATTGCTGTTTTTTGTTTGGTTCATCATTATTCTTTTTCTTTTTATGAAATCAAGTATGGGTCAAGCATGTGTTGGATGTTTATTTAGATAACTTCGATTTTATTTTGAAAAGGAAATTGGGCCAATTTTCTTAACTGAGGATTGTTTTATTCTATTTATTTTCTCTCTGTTCTTTTTGGGGGTGGGAGGGGGTGACGAAAATGGCAGCTATTTCATATCAACTTCCTGATTGTCTTTTCAGGGAGCAGTGGATAAACATTAAGCTTTAGTACATGCAGATTGTATGTAGAAAGGAATTGGGAAAGGGAATAACTTCTAAACTTGAAGGGCTTATTTGGGCGATGTTTTTAGTCAAAGTGACTGAGTCACTTCTTGGTGTTCTGTTTTTGCTTTCTGAAAAGTTGGCTGCTATGTTATTAGTTTACCAACAGTTTATTTAATTGAAATCAGCTCTGTTTATTTAAAAGTACTGGCTTGCTGTTAAAAACTTATTTCATATGAAGACTGTAGAATTTCTTAGCTCCAAAGCTACAGCCTTTTTTTGTTTTGTTTTAAAGCTTTATATTATCATTATTTATTATACTTTTTTCATTTTCCAGAGAAGGAGAGGATGCCAGACCTGCAAATCACATTTTGTTGTTTACAATTCTAAACCCGCAGTACCCAATTAATGTGGTATGTAATCAATTTAATTTGTGTAGTGTTAAAATTTTGTCTGTCTGTTTTTATTGTCAATCCTTTTGCATCTCTCAAAGTTTTATGATCTGAATGGCCAAACATGCATTATTTACATCCTACCTACCTCGTATGACTTGAGAGACAGAACGGGGAGAGGAAAAATATGATGGAATGAGGAATGAAGAGAGAGTTTACATTGAGAGAGATTGGTAGGACTATGAGACAGGTAATGGGAAGGAAAAAGAGAGGGGAGAAGGGTTGTTTGAGAGAGAGAGAGAGTCTTTTGATTATGAAATTGTGAAAACAACAATTCCTTGGAGTCAATGAGTGGTCAGGGTCATTGGTTGTCATGTTTTTTGTTTTAAAGACAGTCCCGGATTGTTAACGTGACTATGAACATTGTAGGGTGTTTGGTTATGGACATCTTTTTTTTTTTATATTATTATTTCATGCAGTTCACCACAAAAAGCGTTCCAATTTTTTATTGTAAACTTAGTTGCCACTCTTTGATGACAGTAAATAATAGTGAGAACTAGCGGGTGCAACAGGTGAGATATTGTGTTGGAAAATGTTGGTGGATATTTCATTCTTTGCCTTTGGATATAATATAACAACTGGATTACTGCTGTATCTTTTCATATTTGGATTATTGTCTGCATTCCTGATCTTCTCAGTGTTCATCATCCGAGGGTGGATACGCATGTTTTAAAATACACATTTTTGATCTAGAAAATACAATTTGAATTACTAGGTTGGCATCTCTGGGGTGCTTTTCTCCCAACTCGATGAACAAGCAAATCCCATAGTCTTTTGATGCTGGTGACTTGTTGAGCATTCAAAAACTTGTTTACCACTCGTGCTTGATTTGCACAGATGTTGTCTTCCTGGAAAACAGCTCCTGTCCAATCTTTTAGTAGTCTTTGTATGGAATCCTGTTTGTAAACTGTTGTGTAGACCTGTAGGCCGCCAATCCAATACCACCTCACACTATTGTGGACCCATCTCTAAATAGAATGTACCCAGCAATCATCAACATAGTCATCAATTGTGGTCACTTTCCAGGTCTTCGGACTCCAAAAGTATTACTGGCTGAAGCAATTGAAAAATCAAAGCTTCTAGATATTTATTGAAACACAGAAGTAATGGCGGGGAGCAGACACCTTGGCTTTGTCTTGTCTTCCTCAACACCGTAATCATACAATTACTATTTTCACAATCTTAGATATTAATTGGGAATGTAGCAACAAAAAAATTGCTATGTTCATGAGTGAATTGAAATCCAGTGTTATTTTATTATTTTCTCACTTGTTGATAACAATACCCCCAGAAAGAAGTTTTATTAGAGGAAACATGGAAATTGCCATTTAAAAAATATATATAGCTTGTAAAGCTTTTCTTAGTTGCATTATAAATTATTATATTTTTCAGGAGGTTATGCACACAATTTGTAGCCCCTACGGCCAAGTACAGAGAATCGTGATTTTCAAAAAGAATGGTTGTCAAGCTATGGTCGAGTATCCTTTTCAGTGAATGGATGTGATGATAGATAGGGTTTTTTTAATTTACAAAAACTGGTTTTAAGTGAAATATGAGTTCTCTTACTTATTACCTAGCTATGATGGAGTCTTTTTCTTTTCTATGTTTCTGATTTTATTTTCACAACTGAGATAGATGAAATGAATCAACAGTTTTGGAATTATTATTTGTTTGTAATTTATGATACCATTGCATATGTCAGTTTTTACACTTACTCACTTTCTCTCCTCTTTCGTGTCCTGTTTTTGTTTGTTTGCATGTTTTAAAATACACATTTTTGATCTAGAAAATACACATATTTGAATTACTAGGTTGGTATCTCTGGGGTGCTTTTTTTTAAGTCATAGTAAATCATCTTTCTCTGGCATAAATTTGTGTTTTCAGAGATGATATTTATTAAGTGTAAATCATCTCTCTGCTGTTTGTTGTTTGACCTGTTCTCTTTCTAAACTTGGGCTCCTATGACCCTTATGTGTCATGGGGTCCTAAACCAACCAATAAATAAACATATGAATGGACGAATGGTAAAAAGATTGTCGATTTTGTGTACTGTGATTGATCCTTGAATTGCACAAGATTTGATGGCGTGGAAGCTGCCAAGCGTGCCAAAGGGTCCTTGAATGGAGCTGATATTTACTCTGGGTGCTGCACACTGAAGATTGAATTTGCAAAGGTAATTTCCGCAAGTATATATTCATTTGCAGTTCTAGGAAATTAAAGTATAATCAGAAATTTTTTGGTTTTAGTCAATGTTTAAGATCAATTTTGTGATATGGATTTTCATTTGTCAGTCACCTTCAGTTTAAATGCTCAATTTGGAGCATCAAATCTTTCCTGAATTAGTGTTCAAAACTTAATGGACAAAGTTGATGAGGCTGAAAGTATTAATGAATTTAAACTTTTCAAGATATTTATTGGGAAAGTGGCAACAATGAAATGGCATTGTTCAACTATTGTAGTGTTTATTTCTCATTAGCAATTTTACTGTAACTATGTCTGTGTCGATAGCTCAGTGGTTAACACAAATCGCCACATGTGAGAGTAAAGCAATCACGATATGGCCATTGACGTGCCTTTGAGTGAGGCACTTTACCACACTTACCTCATCCTATCATAGATGGATGTAAAGCTCAGATGTCCATCTGGTTGTGGATCAGACAATCTTGTCTCTGTCCGAAATATTGGTTGTTTGCCAGGGATATGGTATTGTAAAGTGCCTAGTGTATGGTGATGACATGGATAGATAAGCGCAATATAAATTCTATATTTTATTTTTTAATTTTAATTATTTACAACTTCTAGGTTGTTTTTTGTGAAAAAAAAATATTGGGACAACATTTGAGGTGTATTTGTAGAATTTTAAAAGGGGTGAGAAAAATGTAATGGTGAGGTAAAAAAAAGAAGTCTTCTCTCCTCATGAAAAAAAATTCTTTCATCTATTTTGCTCTGTTTTTAGCCATCAAGATTGAATGTCAAAGTTAATGACAATGAAAACTGGGACTACACAAATCCAAATCTTGGAGGTAAGTGTTTCTATTTTTCTTAAATTTTATAGAAATATTTGATCAAACTTAAAGGAGCCACACAAAACTGTTAATGTTGTGAATGTACTGATCTTTGTTTTGTTTCATTTGTTCTTACGATTGTGTGATCAAAGTTATTTCCACAAGCAAGACCACCAACAATTGATTTTTGAAGACGAAACAATGTACAATTAAAAAAAAACAAAAGGATATTGGATACACTTTCAAAACAGCATCGTATGCATCACTTTACCAAGATTCTCAAAATCAAAAGTATCTCATTCACCCCTTTGACCATGACTGACACATTTGAGAACAGGCAGACCATATTCCTATCCGTATACCCTCAGCTGTGTATCTCACAATCAAGCTCAACACCACTTAATGCAGACTGCAGAATACTCCCAGCCTCACATATGATCATCCAACAGAGCTTTGAAGCATTTATAGTATTCACATTGATTAAAATGCTCTGAACTATTTCGACAACTAAAAGACCTGCGCATGAAGCCTCAACAAAATCCAATATCTGCTTTGCCGACTCTCTACCAAACCCTTCCCCCCTCCCCCTCAAAAAATACCAACAAATCCTTCATCAGCCTGAAACATGCAGAAGTCATCAAACACGAACACTGATTTTGCCTTTTCTGATACAAGCTTCACTTTTGTACCTGTCCCAACATCTTCAAGGCAAAGACACAAGAGCATTTATCCTTTTTGCACAGGCCAAACAACACACTGAAAAACAACTCAACCTCCACATGCAATTGAGCTGCATATCCTGACATGTATTTTGTCCATGTCCCACAGAGCAAGCCAGCATGTCTACTTGTCATGGGGGATGGAGCTGTTTCAGAGCTGTTGCTTCTCTCAATTCAGCTTTTGTTTTCTTTTAAATGATATCTGGTAATGTTGATCTCTGGGACTATAAATGATTTTGAATGTATTAAAGCCATTTGACACAAAAAATAATTTTTTAAAATTTTTATCCTTTTTTTTTTTTTTTATTTTTTTTTTTTTTATTTTTTATTTTTTTTTTTTTTTACATCAATGAGACACGTTTTATTGTGTTTTGAATGGGAGAGGGTGAGTCAGATATATTCAGTTACACATTTATGGTTGTGTTTACTGGCCTATTGTTTTCCCTCTTTGTTCTCAATGATTTGATTTGGGTGATACTTTCAGTCCAAATGTTGGTAAATGCACTATAATCATAACTGTTAACCTCGACCATGAAAATAAAAGATTTCTGAGAAACAAAAAAAAAAAGGGGAGAGTCAAGCAATAGTTGTCAGTATTTGTTAAAATGTTGCAACTGTTCGAGTAACTGTTCGAATGGGCTTGATCCCGTGTTCTGCTTTCCTGTTTATCGCCAAGGGAATTAGTGAGGCACTTCAATTACCATTCTTATCTCATCATATCAGTGATAGGACAGACTGCATTATCATATCTGTCTCAGGAAAGCGGTTTCAGAGTAAAATGTAGAGATGTCTTGAAATTAACAAAGTAAGTGGTGTCCTGAGAATAACAATCCAATCATATTAAAAGTGCTCCTTAAGCGTTCTTGAAAAATATATTCTTGATTTGTGACTGCAGATTTATCATTAAAATGTTACATTGTCATCTGTTATGTGCTGAATTGTATTTATTTTAAGATTGATGTGTTTGGAAGAAACAAACAGCAAGTTCCTCTCATAATTTAACAATTTGAATTTTTGTGCAAACAAACTACAAAAAGTTCCTGTCATAGCTTTACAGGCCTGTAAATTCTTCGACATTTGTCGGATTTCAGATAATTTAAAAAATCAAGTATGAAAAAAAAAGGTGGCTGACCAAAAAAAGTCCTACGAAATCAAGCGACTGTGTAGTGTGCTGTTGGCTCACCGCTGTTTGTGCGCAAAGCTAGCTAGACGTTGTTACATGTCCGATTTGGCTCCACGGGGCCGTCCGGAGGCGTAAACATTACCTGAGTACTTGATTCCGCCGTCGGATGTGTTTCCAGATCCTTGTTGGCGATTTCTCCAACCTATTGTTGGAGAGTGATTTGTCAGCAAATGCAAGAATGCGAACATAAGAAGTGACAAATCGAAAACTTGCAGTTGACTTCTTTCTAAGTGGCGGAAACTTTCGTGGTTTGAATATTGAATTTAAAAAGGATTGAGTTTTGTAAGGAATTAAGTTAAAAAGGCATTGACTGGGAACTAAAGATAACCGCAAATTTCTGTTAGAATATGTGAGAAAAATGCTTGAACCTGTAGTCTGCTTTTGCCTCATACCTATGTAACCAGAGGCCGGTTTATAGTATCAGTATCAGAGGAAAATGTTTCTTCAGCACAAGACACGATTCCTGTGCTGGTCACATAAAAAAGATAAACCTGACCAGAAGCAACAAGTTCTTTGACGCATTCAACATTCACATCACTTAAGCCTGATTTTCCTCAACAGTATGTGAGCCCCTCTATTTTCACATCGCCTCCTCCCCCTGTTTTTTTCAACCAAGAAAAAAATTAAGCCAATTTTGTGATTGGCAATTTACAGGTCTGACTTAACAATTCAAATTTTTGTGTAAAAAGGTGACAAAATGTTTGACATAACTTAACAATTTGAATTTGTGTAAATTGCTGTGATGTCAACTATCAGCTAATATTTGATGCCATCAAGCTCTTTACTGGAAATTCTGAAGTGCGCTAAACACATCCTTAACATCTGTACCATGGTGCTTAGAAAGCCTCGAAAATCAGTAATGCTGTTGAAACACTCTCAACTGTATCAACTACCAACTATTGTTGTTAATCATATCAATATAAATGATGGCAATGACAGTATTTGAATAAAATATTGTTTGGTTTTATAATCTCTCCTATTCTCCTTTTCTTTCTCTCCCCCCGCTCTCTCTCCCTCTCTCCCTCCCTCCCTCCCTCCCCCTCTCTTTCTCTCTCTCTCTCTCTCTCTCTCTCTCCCTACCTTCCCCTCTCTTGCTCGCTCGCGCGGAGTCAAGGGGAAAAGTAATATTTCTATAATTTTGCCTTTATAATTGAATATACATCAACAATAAAATTTTCCTATCTTTTTCATGTTAAAGAATTGTTTAAGTCGTGACACTTACGTAAAAGAGGAATTGTTAAAGTTTTGACAATTTGGAAATTAGGTGGAATGGTCAAACGTCCATCCAGGCAATTAATTGATGGTCTCTGCAATGGTGGATGATTCACTTTTCTCCTGTCTTTTCCTTTTTTACAAATGCAGTCAGTTACTCACATAACAAACCACATCATTCCTGTCATTGTGAAGTCAAGGGTATAAAGTTTTTCCTCCCATTTTCCAAAGAAATAAAGTCTGAACCTTAATTGATTTATCCTTTTTTTTCCCAGGGGAAAAGGGTTCTGGGGGTCATGGTCAACCACTGTTGCAAGAACCTCGATTTGGGTCTGGGCCATCTCCTTACAGTATGTGCCACTTATGTGGAGTTACAATGTTGATAATGTTTCATTGTTGGTGAAAAAAAAAAACAGACCCTAAAAAAAACTACGGTTTTTAAAGTGAGGAAATGTAGAGCATATTGAAAGGCACATAACTAGACCCTCTATTTTTTTTCTCTAATGTCTGCCATTGCTGCTTCTTTTTATGACCAGACTCGAATTGTCTTCATTAAACACTGTATGGATAGTACAAGTGTTATTTGTGTTTGTTTTTGAAAACCAAATTTGGCTTTAGATTGTAAAGGATAATTTGCACATGACAAGTGTATGTATTAGAATGGAACCTAACATTGAGAGAGAACATCAGAAATGGCTAGCCCAACAAACATCAGAGAAGAGTGAGAAAGGAGTTGATGTCCAGAAGTAGTAATACTGGGAAGGGGCATCAGCAACATGAATACCCTTACCAAGAAAACTGCGATGCTCAGCCTAAAAATCAAGAGGTGTCTGTTGACAAACACATTTGGCAGGAATATTTTTTTTTTACTGTGAAGGATTAGTCTCTCATTAAGTAAAACACTATATCTTCATGAAATGATCATTAATAATCATCTTAGAAAACTTGAAAAGCTTTCTGTCTTCGACTGTCTTGATCACATCATGGATGTGTAACCAAATGAAAAATTGCAACTATTTTAGGACAAAGATATACTCATAGGCAATGGAAAGTTTCCACATATTGAATTGAACATAACTTTGAAGCTACTCAACAAAAACAATCCACTTATGGTACCCACGTAGTTGAGAATATTACCAAAATGATAGTATTGCCTTTTAAAACAAATATATTGTCGCCGTCCAGGAAAACTAGGTCAATTTTTTTAAAAAGTTTTTATTCGCTTTACCTCAATCATTTCCCTTGCATATCTAACTTGCGTGGTGCTGTAGGAATATCGGTTTTCATTTTCTCTCTATTTAACATTTAAAATATATAGTCTGTTATTGTATCAGTGGAAATAATGGGTGGTTTTTTTTTTTTTCTCCTGAAAAGTAGTGTTGTTTACAGTTATCATGGATGGCGACGATATCATTGCTTTGTTTTGGCTGGTTTTGCAGTTTCAGCAGAGTGGAAAATTTTCATTGTAAATAGGTATATTATTTTTGACATAACTCACTATGGTCAAGATCTACATTATTGCTGTACGTACTCCATTTACCCCCTGCTTAAAATAGATGCTGGGGAAAACATAGTGGGGGCAGAACTATTTGGGTTTGTTTGTTTGTCTAGTGAAATTGTAAAAGCTAAAGTCAAACAGCAATTTTAGGCTTCTCATTTTTGATTTAGGTGAATCTTTGGGATTAAACAACCCCCACTATTTGTATTCTTTCAGATTGTTTTAAGGTTTAGTTTCATATCCTTTGATTTTTCATGAAATCGGGTCACATGATGCCACAATCTCCATTATAATAATTATTAAGCCCCAACACTGCGTTTCCTTGTAATACTGATAATTATTTTCACTCAAAATGTACATTTCAGCTCGTGCTGTTTGATACTTCGTGAATTAAAATTCTCTAGCCACGAACTATTGAAATTTGATCAATCATTATCAGATTAAATTGAGCAAGTTTTCTATTTACTGGTGGGGTTCAGTTGTCTTTTTTCATGTGTTAATGGTGCAAGTCATTTTCATGTAATAATGTGCCTTAATTATATTTGTTATCATGACAGTTTAGTAAATGTATATCCTTTTTTTTTTTTTTGTTTTGTTTTTTTGTGTTTTTTTTTTCCACTTTTGTTTCAGATGGTCCAGCTGGCAGAGGAGGCTTTGGTGGTCCTAGTGGTGGAGGCTTTGGTGGGCCTGGAGGTCCTGGTGGATACTATGATGATTTTGATGGATATGGTGGGCAAGGCCCTTATGGGGGTGGCCCTGATCGTTTTGGACCAAAAAGAGGGGTAAATACATCTGCTGCTTTTATTCTTCCTTAGTTTAAGTTGGAATATTGGCATGTAATTCCCCATGGGGGCCCAGGGAATATAATAGGTCCCTTGCGCACTGGCAGGAGGTGAAAACCCTCCAAAGGTGGCGGGTGGTTGGTGGGAGTCCCTGGTGGGCTCTTCTACTTCTGTTTCTTTTCTTTT
>JBCIKM010356310.1:0-11132 GCA_039654465.1 Melibe viridis
TCATTGTAAATCATCTCTCGGTGGTGTTGATATGTGTTTTGAGAGATGGTATTTATTTTTTAGTGTAAATCATCTCTTTACTGTTTGTGGTTTTATCTGTTCCCTCTTTTAACTAATCTATCATCTTACTTTCCTCTGGGCTCCTCTATACATACTTTGTTTTGCCTCTCTTAGTGAGTCCTAGATTGTTGAAAAAAGAAGAAAATTGAAATATTTTATGTAAAAATGTATTTATGGCCTGTCGTCCCTCTTATTTATTGAAATCTGTCATGTCAAGATTTTCTGATCTGTAGGCACAAAAATTGATCCCATATTTCCTTTTGTAGGAAAATGTTCAATGGGGTGTGAATTTGGATGCCACATCATTTGTGGACAACAAAAGAGAGACCCACAATCAAAGTGGTCGAGCCTACGCTCCAGTTGTGTGGGACATGTACCAGGTTTGTACACATTCCTTAACCTTTAGATCTTGGACATTGATGAATGATTGTTGTTGTAGACCCATCCATTTCTAAGTATCAATGACATACTTCATGTTTGTGGATGGTGCAAATAGTAATTTTACCCTTGTGTTGAGACAAGTTGTGATTGGTTCTCTTTCTGTATCAACTTTCCTTTATTTGCTTTGTTTCCTGGTGAGTTGCTGTTCAAGATGCAATGGAAGATCTTTTCAAACATAATTCTATACTTTTTATGTCAACTTTATAGATATGTTTTTTTTGTTGTGATGATCTATGTTTGTGAATTTCTTTGCCATATACTCCGTTTGCTTCATACCTTGTCCATGCTTCTTTTCTTTTGTTTGTTTGGAACATAATTAGCTGTTTAAATTTTATTCATATTTTCTTATCCCACTTTCTAGGCAGGGTGTTCAATGCGACTTTTAAATCCCCAAACGTACAGTCGAAATGTGTGGAAGGTGCTGTCAGTCCTCCAAGAATATTTTGGTTGTTGTGTGGGTGCCAATGTGTAAGGCTTTATTTCATTATCTTCAAGTCAATCTATTGGACTGAGACATTAAGGAGTTATTGTCGAGTGACAAACCATTGGCCAATAAATCATGGATAGTTGTGTGTGACATCATGGACCTTGAAATTGTCATTAGTGGCACTTCATTTCAATGCAAGTGATGTCACAAACAACCATGCTTTTTCACTCAACTATAACTCCCTAGTTTTCATATTGGTTGTCATCCATTCAAGATAGAATGAGGTAGTTTTTCAAAATACGGAATGCAAGAACCTTATAGAGATGAACAAGAGGAAACCAAACATACCAATTAGGTTTAAATATAAAGTTTGGCATGGCAGATTTCTGTTTAGAGGGGATGCTCTTAATGGGGCTCTTGTATCATTTTGGTAAAGAAAGAATGTTGGCCCAACACGGTCATTATGACATTGTTGAGGTTAAAGTATTTCAAATGTAGAGTTATTCTTCTTAGAGATATGATTAGATTATGCTGGTGCTTATAATTCTTTCTTTCCTAAATTCCAGGTACTTAACCCCATCTGGCACTCAAGGTTTTGCTCCTCATTTTGATGACATTGAAGCTTTCATCATTCAGTTGGAGGGGAAGAAGCATTGGAAGCTGTATAGTCCAAGGTGAGAAGACATGGCATCGATTCCATTGCCTTAAAATTGCCTTGCCGTCATGATTCATTTTGTTAGAGTCTCTTTTTCCAAAAGACTTCAAAAGCAATCACTTCAAAAAGATGATGTTGATTTTCTCATATCATGTTGTCTATGTCTATCAGTGAAATAAAATTGTTTTATAAGTGAAGGTGGCTCCCGCAGTGTTGGCATTTTAGTTTATATTTTTATTTTTTTATGCATCATTAATTGTATAAACTCGATACAACTATTTCACTGCAAATCGGTTATGGAGAGCTTAGATGGACATTTCAGATTTTATTATCACAAAATTTAGATGAGGACATCAGTGCTATTTGGTATTTCAACTCTGTTGATCTGTGTTGTTTTAGTTTCTTATGT
This sequence comes from Melibe viridis, assembly GCA_039654465.1. Classification (NCBI taxonomy): domain Eukaryota; kingdom Metazoa; phylum Mollusca; class Gastropoda; order Nudibranchia; family Dendronotidae; genus Melibe; species Melibe viridis. The sequence goes on from JBCIKM010356310.1 coordinate 1,993, forward strand.
TTGTGATTCTTTTCGCCTTCTTTTCACAGAACAGATGAAGAAGTCTTGCCACGGTTTTCTAGTGGTGAGTGGAGTGTTTTTGAAAAGAAATGAAACTGAAATCAACACGATTTTTTATGAAATGAAAAAAAGTAAATATAAACTAACATAATTTTTTAAAGGTGGGTGTGTCTTGATGCTGTATTTCCTAATATTATACTGATTTTGAAGAATGATTATTTTCTCCCAACCCCATTTTCAAACTTTTCTTCTTTAGAGATAAAATAGTGCTTGGTTAACACAAATAAAAATATATGTGTATCAGTATCTTTTTGATTCAACATCGTTCTCACCTCTGCTTAAGAAGATATTTTTCACAATTCTTTTTCAATTATGGCTTTCTCTTTTTATGCTTGTGTTTCATTCCCATTTTAATTTTGCATTTTGGACTTTCTGACTGTTTTTGATTTGCTGTCTTTTGTAGGGAATTTCTCGCAGTCAGACCTAGGAGAGCCAATTCTTGACACAGAGCTCGTGGCAGGGGATCTGCTCTATTTCCCAAGAGGAACTATTCATCAGGTCTGTAAACTATAATAAAGCACTGATATAAAGAAGAGAGAGATATTCCAGATGAGTTCTGTATACCTGTACTTCTTTATATTGGTCGGAATTTATGTATTAACTCCCTTTTGTGTTTCAAAATTTGTTCTTTATAACCATGATTTCTTAAAAAGAGTGGTCGGAATTTATTTATCAACTCCCTTTTATCTGCTTCAAAATTTTTTCTTCATCTCTATGAGAGTATGCTTTAAGAGCGTGCTCCACAATAGATTTCTCTCAACCAAATACCATGGAGCATCACGATCAAAAAAATTTGCAGACTTTCATGGAGTTCGAAGGAATTTGTGTGTCAAAGAAAATAATGAAAATATGACAAAGTGAAGAGGGGAAATTAAAAATGCAATTGTGCAGCAATGTCACTTGACATAAAGGATTATCTAACTTCAGTAGTAGCTTGCTGTTGCCTAACCAGTGTGTGCCAGTACTGTGAGCATCTCTTGTTGTAGAGCTCAAAGGTTTCCTTCCGTATTTACCCCCTTATTACATCTCACCAATGACATGAAAGTTAAAATGAAGAAACATTCTGTTTTATTTCCTTAAAACATGCGCATACATTTTATTTTGTGAACTAAGTAAGGGATTTATTATTTAATGAGTACTTCACTTTCAAACTCTACAGGCTAATGCAACAGAGGAACATTCTTTGCACATCACAGTTTCTTGCTATCAGCTGAACTCCTGGGGAGACTTCCTGCAAAAGGTTGTATGGATGTTCATGCACTGTACATATTTCCAAGCTAAGAGGAAAAGTGCGATATTGGTTTTAATTTTTCAGAGATATTTTTATTTCTTTATCCTTTAAAATTACTTTACAAAATTTGCCAACTTTTTAGTTTGCTGAAATTGTATGATAACTTTGAGTGAATAAGCAAATTATGCAATCAATTTTAGACCAAAATCTTTTAAATTTTTACTCAAGCAAAGCATTAATCGAGCTAATGAAAAGAGTTTTTCTAGAGCAGTGTATTTTTTTTTTATCTCTTTACTCATGTCTTACTTTATGGGAAAATTTTTATTTTATAAAATGTGATTTCTTGTTAGTGAAACCAAAATTCTGAAGATTTCTCATCGTTTTTGTTTCTCATTATATTGTTTGATGGTTGCTCTGATCCTCAGCTGATCCCAACAGCTATCCAGATGGCCACTGAGGAAAACTCAGAGTTCAGAGCAGGCTTGCCGAGGAATTATCTGAATTATATGGGCATTGTACACTCAGACAAAGTAAGCAGTTGACTACACTTATGATTCAAGAATTGCTTTGTTTCAAAATTACATTGGGGTTTTGGGCTGTTGTTTTTTGTTTGTTTTTTTATGTGTGTATGTGTCATAAGAATGCTTCTTTTTTTTTTTTTCTCTGTCACAAAATTTATGCTCGATCCTCATTCATACTTTGAAAATTTATCCTGTTCAAAAACAACTCATTGATGAGCATAGTGACACACTCAATACAATATTAGAATCTTACCAGTGTGCCATTGTTTGAAGGAGGTTGGGGGGGGGGGGGGATGGAATAGCGTCATAAGAGTTATCTTTATCTAACTGGTTCAAACCGTACTTTGGCGTTTTGTAATCAGCTTGGGCAAAGGTTTTCCACACATTGCTGGCTTGGACAATGTGGATAATTCCTGTGGGCATCACACATAAGCCTGAATAATAATCTTAGGGCAACCAGCTTGGGTGCCTTGGCCTTGGTTCACTTTATCGAAGCTCCATACAGGTTACCCATCACCAATGGAAACTACAGCATAGCCTCCACAGGGTCTGGGAGTTTGCCAACTCCATACATTACAGTCAAACCTTGCTATATCACCAACTGTGGGATGGGCTGAAAGTTGACTTGTTGCAAAGACAAATGCTTTTTATTTATAACAGAAATAAGTTTTATAGTGCAAAAATCCTTTCAGTATTTCACCTTAGGCATTCTGGAATGATAGAGCATCAGTTGAGGATTAAACAGTGTTGTACAGACTGTAATTATCTCCTGTGGCATGTTCTTTCAGGACCTTCCAGAAAGAGAGGCTTTCAGAACCAGAGTGAAATCCCTGGTTGGGACTCTCATTGACTCGTTGCCTCTGGACTCTGCTTGTGACCAGATGGGCCGACAGTACATGCACGACACGCTGCCTCCCGTGATCTCTGAGGGTGAGTAGGCTTGACTCCTCTGCTTACTTTTCCTTATCCTCCTCCTTTTCTTCCTCTTTCCCTCCTCCTCCTTCCAGAACAACAGAACTTATATTTAAACACGACAAAGCTACATTAAAATATCAGTGTTATAAGTTTCTCTTTGTTTTTAGGGGAAAATTGTTTGATGTGGGCATTTGACCATGAATTGTAGTTGTCCTTAATCCACTTAGTAGATAATAAGGAAATTGTAAGAGGTATTGAAAAATCTCAATTTTACTCATATCTGATAGTGAAGAATTGTTGCTGTTTGGTCTCTTCAGACTAAATGGAAGGCTGAAGATTGTTCTGCCCTTTATAGACTTAAGGAAAATGCTTTATTTGAAAAGTGAAAAACTGATAAATTAATATTGCGCATACTGTTTATATATAGTTTGGAATTTTTTTTACTGAAACAGTTGTTTTTGTTTCAGGTGAAAAGCATTGCAGCATTCATGGTGCTGGAGAGAAGTGGGATGAAAGTCTGAATCGTGTGCTGGGTGTGTCAGAGATACAGCCTGACACGGCTGTGAAACTGCTGCGTCGGAATGTTTTAAGGTAAAGTAGAAGTTTAGTTACACTTTTATCATTTCATTTTCAGATAATTTTTTTCCTTCTTTTTGGTACTTATTGGTAAAACTGAAGCCTCCAACTGGAGGCTAAAATGCTTGTGGGAGGGCATGACAAAAGTTATTAGTAATTCAAAAGGATTTTTTTTGTTCTTGCAAACAAATTTATGCAGACGTTTGTGATGAATTTGACGTGGCAATTATCTATTTTTACTGAGTGTCAGTATTTTTTTAAACAATAAATTTTCAGTGCATTAGTACTTTTCATTTTACCTGTCAGAGGAATATTAAAATTCGCAAAGATTATTATTGTCTGCTATCATTTTTTTCTCAAAGTAATTCAGTACAACTTTTTTATACAAATATTGTTTGTTTTGTGATCCAGACTTCTGACAGAGGAAGATAAAGTAAGAGTGTACTACAATACAGAAAATGCAAGAGTTTACAGAGGATTTGATCCAAATTATTTTGAAGTTACATCAGAAGTAAGTCAGTGAGGGGTTTGCAAAATATATTCACTGGGTTTTAAAAACTTGCTCTTTGTTTTGTTTTATATATCATTGTTATTGGTAAGCCTAATACTATTAAAGAATCGACTATTCTTCAAACTTTGGCCTGATATTCTCATTTAGTCCAAGTGAACAATGTCCAAGCGGGCTTGTAAAGCACACTTTTATGAAGATAGTTATAATGAACAGATTTTAAGCACCCGATAAAGACTCAACGCATAAATCCTGACTGATATAAAGAACTACTGATACAAAAGACTCATTTGGAAAATCCCAAGCTGTTCTTTATGTCAGTGTTCTACTGTAGTTCATGTTTCACTGTGCAGTGCCTTAACCTCTTGATCGCTTTGGGCTTGCATTTCTCACTCATACCATTTTGGTGTTGTTAAGCGCTTATAGCATGTTCTGTCCTGTGGATGACTTTGTTAAATTGTTACTTATCAGAGAATGAATTTGGCCTCCTTGCAGATGGCCCAGGCTATAGAGTGCCTTGTCCACACCTACCCAGACTATTTGGCTGTGGAGAATTTGCCTTTGGAGCAAGTGTCCGACCAGGTGAGAGACGTTGAGTTAAAGCATATGGTGTAGAGGTAATTTTTAAACCACGAGACCCAGTTTTAAACATTACAATTGCGATACATTAATGACTTGTGGTATCTATTGAAAATGTGTTTGTTGCCAACGCCTTAAATGCTGAAAAACTTAAAACAATTTGTTACTGTTTGTTTATTTTGTTTTTTCCTCAAAGTTTTTCTTATTCTATTCAAAGCTGCAACTTCATTCTTATGAAGTGGATTAGTATTTTTCTGATTTGAAAAGTCATAAATTGTGGGGTGGAACAAAACAAATATGGGGGAGTGGAGATTTTGCTGGAATGAAATCTTTAAACAAATTTCATTTTTGGAAATCTAAAGAATTCAAATTTAGAAAGGGGTGTTTAAGACAAGAGTGTTTCAAATTTTGGTGCCTTTTTTATCAGAGGAGGATCTATAAATTATAAAGCTATGCAGACAGTTTTCCTCGGATCAGAAGAAATCCTTGATTTTAGAGTCTGAAGAGGAATTCACTCCTTTTCAGCCTTTTCCCGGGATATCCACAACCTTGTATGGTCTGCTAATTTTTGCAAAATTTTCATTCACTTTTCAATTCAAAAATCTTTTTTTGAACAATCGGGGAAACCAGACTTTGTACTTGTACCCATTTCAAAGTATCACATTTGCATATTCATTTGATAGTTGTATTTTCATTATTTTTTTAGTTAGAAGTATTGTATTGGGACCAAATATGATTGCAGACTATTGAGTGAATAGATACAAATCATTTTCTTTTCAAAGTGAGCCAAAAACAAAAGAAACAGTAACAATGGTCGCATCATTTGACTCTAAGATGTAATCCAATTTATATTCAGGCGGTGAATTTTCGTGGGATAAAAGTAAAGTCTGACTTCTCGATTAATCATCTTTTCAAGGAATGCTGTTTCTTTTCTTTGGTTTTCTGCCTCGGCTGGTCCAGTTATCTATCAGACTGATCTAGTTGGACAAGCATCATGAAGACTCTTGGTAAAAACGATGCCATTCCCTCGCGCCAAAGAAATATACTTGCAATTAAAAAAGCAAGTGTAGACTTGAATTGTTGTATAGGTGTGTCAAAACTGGAGGTAAATGCATTAAAATCAGTATTATTAGCAATCATTCAAATTTTCCTCCTTTTTGACTTTTTGTCACCATCAGCAATGATAAATATTATAAATGTTATGGTTCTTATGATTTCTTAAAAAGTATTATATTGGCTTGGAGAAAATTAATTTGGGATATTAACTCTTGATATGGCTATAAGCCATTGATACATACCTGCTAAAAGTTTTGGAAGTGCAATTATAAAAATGAGAGGAAAAAGTTGTTTGAAAACTTCTCAACTTGGGTATGTTTATCCCCAGGTCAATCTGGCTTCTTTGCTGTATGAGAGAGGTCTTCTCATCACTGCCTCGCCGCTTCAGACAACGTACGATGAACCGGGAGATGAAACCACTGATGATGAGCTTTGATTTGATTAAACTACCAGCATCAAGACTAATACTATCGGCTTTTGAAATGGAATTGGTTTTACTGTTCTTTGAATAGAAATGATCTTCAGTCTTACTGTTCATCTGACAACGTAATGTAAATTCTTTTGTACTTGAAGAGTTATAAACAGAAACTAGAAACATAAACATATGCTCGATTGTTTATGGGAATAATGTCATGAAATCTGTTTTGCAAAATTCCTTTTTAATGTCAAGATGTATAGTAGTTTGATTTCCGAATCAAAGAGTTTTGCTTGTCTTGAGCATAAATCAGTGCTCATTCAAGTGGATGATATGGATTAGATTGTTTTAAAATTCAACCATTTGATTTCAAACTTTTTTCCCCCCTCATTGTTCCCAATGAAAGCAAGAGGAATAAGAGCATCAATTATTAAATTCTTTTTTTTTTTAGGGAATTAATGTTGACATTTTGCCACAGATATTTCATCTATGTGTTGGGTAGGTACGAATAATTATGAAAGCAGTTTTCTAAAGAATCGGGTAAAGTATGTTATGAGTTTAAAAAAAAACCGGCAGTTGCATTTTTTGTGAACTTGGCATACTGTTAAAACTTAAATAAAAGTGGAAAACGGAATATGCTGATGCGATAGGAGATAGTATGTAGGCTCCATTACTTTTTTTTTCTTTTATGGCCTTGATAGTGTTGTTTGATTTGTCCTTCATTTTGTTTGTAAATGTGCATGGAGGAGGAAAAGGGGGGAGTTGTTGGGGAGGATGACATAGGTATCAGGTTGATCAAATGTCAAATCATATTTTTCTGTTTATTTTAAAGTAGAAAAAGTCTTCTCATAAAATGAAATCTGAATAAAAAAAACAATTTAAAACCAACCACTTGGGTTTTTTTTTTTATTGAGGAAGAAGTTTAAAAATTTGTTTTGAAATACTTCATAATCAATTTGTAGCCAAATTTTCAGAAAAAAAACTATGCATTCTGGAGAATGACAGAGTTCTGGCTTCTTTATCAAACAATGGCGAGGTAGGGTTGGCAAATGCATGGCCCGCTTCGTAGACGTGTAACTCAAAGTTGACCTTGGCATCTTCAAGTCTTTTCCTGAATGCTTCGTAATCGCTAGGGGAGGACAGACCCACCGCTGTATCTTTGCTTCCAAAGTGGCACTGGATTGGGATTTTGATGTCTGCCTCACTGTAGGGGAGAAGCTCCTTCTTTGGAATGCCATAGAATGGAACAGCCGCATCGACACTGGTACGCAGGGCGGCTATTGCCACAGTCAAGGCTCCTCCCATGCAAAACCCTGTCACTCCCACTTTTTTAATACCTTGGTCTCGTAGATACCTATGGGCGGATAAAAAAAAAAAAGGTAAATTCTCAGGCAGTTTAATTTTAAAAATATTGATCCAATTTCATTTGATTTAATTAAAACTATTTATCAATTATTAAAGGTGTGAATTTAAGGGATATTTTCTCTCTCAACTTTGTTAAAAAACTTAAACTGTCTTCAATCATCTGTTGCACTCTATTATAATATATATAATGATTTGGCCTACATGTCTACTAAAAAAGGCAATGTACATTCTACTCTGCAATAGCTTTTTTACTTCTGAGCCTAAGTCAATAGTTCTTTTTTTTTTTTTTTCTGATTATGAACTAAATTGTAATAGCTGTAAATTGAAATTGAAAGCAATGTAGGGAGTAGTCAAAGAATTTTCCTGCAAGAAGTCTGTACTGGAAATGTAAACTTTGGGCGCTGTATTTGCGAGTAGTATAATCAACCAATAATTGCTTAGTCTACCACAATTATTCCTCACCCCGAGCATTTCACAGTGGTAGCATTTTTAGTATGTATTCCTGACAGATGTTGTAGCTTGGGAAATACAGTCATCTTTTTTACCAAAAAAATTTGTTTTGAATGTGTGAAGAAGTAAAAAAGGGATTGTCGGAATGATCCTGTAGATGAGTAGCTGTGTAAGTTTTGCTGTAAAGACTTCAACTTCAAGGCATCTCAACTTTCTGTCAATCCAAGGAAATACGTGATTTCTGATCTTTTCAATTGTAGTAATTAATGTAAGTATATAAAGCAGGTAGCTTCGAGTTCACCCAGAATTCCCATAGTATAATATTTAAAATTATATTCGTTTCTCAACTCCCCATGAAAATTTCAGGTGGACTTGATTAAACTACTCAATAATTAATCTCCCTGGCTAATTCAGATAGATAGATAGATAGACAGACAGGCTACAAATCCACCTCCACCCCCCACCCCCCAGTTATTTACCGTGCGCACGAGTCAATGTCCTCAATGGCCCCTGCCCAGTCAAGTCCGCCAGCGTAGTGACCCGCTGTCTCCCGGTCCTCTGCCACTTTCCCACGGTAGAGGTCAGGAACCATGGTCACACATTTCGCTGCTTCTCCGATCTGGCAGCCTGTCTCCTTGATGTAGTTATTCACTCCCCACCACTCCTGGATATGGTGCAGATGTATAGAATTTAAAAAATGGATTCAAAAGAAAAAAAAAACCCCTTACTTTAATAATCTCAAAGCAGACATTTGTTTTTCTCTATTGTCTGTTCTGAAGGGAAGACAGACAACCGAGAGGTCAGCTGCAGTCCGCAGTTTGAATAAAGGTACCTATGATAACCCAGGAAGGAATCAAACCCTCAACTCTTTGGCACATGTGTCCAATACCTGAACAATTGAGTAACTGTGTCAACACAACTATTAAGCTCTCATTGTTTCGTTGATAGTTTGATCACTACCCCCACAACAAGCTGCATGTATTATAATTATAACGAAATCAATGAAATGCAGACACTGATTATCTTCCCTGGATTTCCGCTTTATTCCTTTAAGCTGAAAGCAATTTTCAGACCTTTAACTTTAAGGGCATCTGAGTTTTTTCTAAAAAGGTAGTTCTAATTTAAGATTGAAATTTTGGAAGTTACAGCCAGCTCGGAAAATGTTCTTTTTTTCCCTCATTACTTAGACTTCGACTATAGTTCACAGCGGGCAGTTGGCGGGTGTCCCTGGTGGGCACTTCTACTTCAGTTTCTTATCTTTTATACTGAATCAATCCTCTTACTTTTACCCTTTTCTGTGATGTCCTGTTTTTGTTGTCTTGTTTGCAACTTGGTGGTCATCCCTTATTTCATGCCTTTTGGTACATAACTGCAGGATCACAACTTAAGGTGGTCTGTCCACTGAGGAATTGAGGTTGGAGGCGTCCTTGGTACCTCTTCTACTTCTGTTTCTTTTCTTTCACT
>JBCIKM010356417.1:0-11131 GCA_039654465.1 Melibe viridis
AGAGAGAGAGAGAGAGAGAGAGAGAGAGAGAGAGAGGGGGGGGGGGAGAAAGAAAATCTGCTTAATTCCTTCCAGATGGTCATTTACTTTGGCTTACAATCGACATGACAAAATACCAAAGAATGTTACTCAATGCTTCTATTTTAAGGGTGTAATTATTCAAGCTTATTTTCACGGTAAAAACGACCCACGTGGCAGTTTTAAATGTCATCTTAATTTATTCTTCAACTAAATTATGCATCAAGAAGCAAAACAGAACATTCACATCAGCCAGTAAAGAGCATTGATGCATGTTTTCCCGACAATGACAAACTACATTCACACCGAGGCTTGGGAGATGCTATAAGAATGGATTTCCTTGCAGAATGAAATACATAATATTACCAAGGTGATTCATGGTAAGACTGTCCCCCGGTTTTGGGGTTTGTTTGTTTTTTTGCTCAGCAAAACCAAAAAAAATTTGCAGGCAAAAATGACAAATTTTGCAAAAACGTTTGCAACTCACCATGAAGTTATTTTAAAGTAAAGAAAACGCTAAAAAATTGCCATACTGAATGCAATCAATCGTGTTACGCAGCTTTTGATAATTATTTGCATGAGTAAAAACTCTCTTGAAATTTGGTTTTTAATTATTTTTATCATCTTGAAGACCCTTAGTACAATTTTTAAAATCCAGTGTCTTCATCATAGGATATTGTGTGCCTATTTTCTTTAGTTGACACCCAGAGAAGAAATCAAAAGCCTACAGCCTCAGTATTTGGTTTAAAGGACAGGAATGACTATCAAACGTCTTTAAAAAAAGAAGAAGACAATTCAGTTTTCACCGAATTTCTGTCGTAACATTGGTCCTAAAAATAGACTTATTGAAAATGAACAATTAAAACTGAATCTTTCAGTGCATATCATTCAACAGTTAAGAGCGATTACTATGTGTAGTGTTACTCATCATTTTTTAGTGAAATTGGACAAGAGTTCACTTTGATTTGTATTTCATCTTTTGCGTCAAAACTCTCGGGGTTTTTTTTTCTTCTTCGGTTTTTACCATTCTTCACATATTATTACGTCACTGTATAAAAAATCGGTGGTTGTAGTTATATCTTTTTTATTTTTATACTTTTAAACTTAGGTCATTTTCAAAGCTTTTGCAAAACTCCAGATGCTTTTAATACTTTTATCTTTTTTTCCCGATTTTTAGCAATTTCAGTTTCAATTCTTTATAGGGGAATGATAAAAGTAAAAGGACAACCTGTGCAACTACCCACTAGGGACACCCATCAACTGCAGAAAGTTAGATCATCCCCCTACCCGTCCTGCTTTGTAAACTAAACAACCACCGAAATTCATTTTTATACAAATATAGGCCACTATATAGGAACCTGAAATGCATACAAGATAACAAAAACAGGACACAACAGAAGAGGAGGAAAAGAATAAAAGATGAAAAACAGATGCAGAATAGCCTATCAGTGACGCCCACCGACTGTCAGAATTTGCAAACTTTTTGAAAACTTTCTTATATGAGCACTCCCCCCCCCCCCCCCAAAAAAAAAAAAAAAAAAAAAAAAAACAAAACAAAAAAAAAAAAACAACAAAACAAAAAAAAACCGAACAATATAAAAAAAGCAAACACCCCCCCCCCCAAAAAAAAAACAAAAAACAAAAACAAACAAACAAACAAACAAAAAACCAGGAAAAGCCTTTAAAACAATACTTCGATGTGCTGTGGTCAGCAGTTGGCTCCTTGTGGGCGGACGACAGAGTTGGTAATGTATCCGGCTCCCATGTTGAAGAGCGTGGGTTCGATTCCTGCCAGAGCCATCATGTCGACCACACTTTTTATCTTTTTTTATTTTTTTATTAAAAATAAAAGTGTGTGAACTAAGATGTTATGTGGATAATCTCTAAATAAGAGTTTTCAAAGAAGGAAAAGAACAGAACAGGGGCAACCAAAATACAATCTCGACTAACAGGTCATTTAAAAAAGGTGGAGTTGTAAGAATGGTCTTGTCAAGAACAAAAACAACAAGAAGGGAGACAATCACAGATATTGAACTCCACAGTGTAACCTTGAAGTTGAAGAAAAAAATTAAGACAAAAAAAGAGACATACAGAAATTGTTTTTTTAATATCACTCTGGCATTCATTCAATTTATTAGTTCACCCATTTAATACTAAATATTCTTATTTCTTTCATGGAAAGTGAACCAAGTGCTAAGCACACAAAAAATTAATAAATTAATTTTTAAAAAATGAAAAAGCCTTCCAAAAGCATCTCGTTTTCCACAAGACCAGTTCAATTCTGAGCAACATTCTCTCTGCGCTATAGATAATTTCATGTTAATTTTTGAATCCATAATTTTAAAACTACAGGCAGGAAAATATGTATTAACTTATGGCATCTGAAAATAGCATTGTTATGTACAACAAAAAACAAAGTTGTCCTACCTCTCACTGATAGTGCATTTCTGGGATAAACTGAATCAGCAGGTAAGACAAAGAGCAAGTGTGAAAACAAGCTGCAGACAGATTAGTGGAAGAATACAATGCAATCTCTCAAGAATTTATCTCACATTGAAAAGGCTGTAATAACTCGTTCATTAAAAAACATCAACAGGTTCAAATCAAAGGAGGTCATACTTGATATTCTAGAAGTCTTGTGTCATTCTGGATTGGTTGATACGTTGATGTTATTCAAGTGCATAATTTTTATGTAATTTGAGAAGTATTTCAGTGCTTCATTAGTTGATGAAATGTTAATGTTAGAAAAACAGAAATACAATTGTAATTATTTTCATTTGCCTTATATTTTCAAATTGCTAGATTGCTCATTTATTTTGCTTTCATTTGTTACGTGTTGCATCACTTTGCCTACACATGTTATTTTGTTACGCTCTGTTAAAAACTGGTGCGTCAGTTATTATTAGCGTTTTGTACATAATAACATTGTCTGAGTAGAATCTCTAAGCATACAACAAATGTAAAAGTAGCAACAAAGCAACACAAAATTTCTGTCAAGATTATTTTAAACACGGCACAGAATATTTGTCAACATCATTAATCATGAAATGAAAGACAGGTAACTGTATCAGAATACACCCAAACCCTACAGGTGTACAATCACTCACAGGTAACTGAATCAGAATACACCCAAACCCTACAGGTGTACAATCACTCACAGGTAACTGTATCACAATACAGCCACCCCAACAGGCATTCAATCACTCACAAGTAACTGTATCACAATACAGCCACACCCTACAGGTGTACAATCGTTCACAGGTAACTGAATCAGAATACACCCACACCCAATCGGTGTACAATCACTCACAGATAACTGTATCAGGATACACCCAAACCATACAGGCGTAAAATCACTCCAACTCCTTCAAACAATGTCTTTCTAATTTGAAGTCATGAGTGTACTTGTCCGGGTCAAAAGTCTTTGTTCGTAAGTCTAAAGTACAGAAAAATTGATTCCATTTTTGCTCTGTGCAAAGACTTGGATGCAATCGAAAGGGTACATCATTAACAGGAGAAAAATTTTTATGACTTGGGCTTTCCGGAAGACTAGCACTAGTATCATTTGACAAAGGCAGAGAAACAGATGACCGGGCAGATTGTGTTTGGTGGGACACTGTGACCATGAATTGATGGTGGGTGGGAAGTCGATCTGTTGATATCTAGAAATAGAAAAAAGTTTAAATCACTGTATTCTGTTGAATAGATATGCTCTCTCTGATACATAAATGCACTCCTACTAAATAAACATTATTAGCAAAGTCATGGAAATTCTTTTTTTAATCTAACGTAAAAGCAGCACATCTAGACAAGTATGCATGCCAGATTTACTTTCCACTTGAATTCTTTGAAAAGATCACCATTGAACCAGCAATGTACCAAAATTCATTCCAAATGGCACTGAAGTGTGTTCACTGTTTTGCATACCAGTACCTATTTCAAACTGAGTTGGGGATGTGTTCAAATGGAATGCAATTGACAGTACATGCATAAAAAATAAAAAGTCAAAATCAACAATCTGGAATTGTAGTAAACACAAGCAATTATTCAAACTCATAGATGTAATTTTTAGCAAGAATAATAATAAATAATAAAAAAACACCAAAAAACAGGAACATTTGAGAAGTCTGCAATACACAAATAAGATGTGGGAAAGTAAAACAAAAAGTAACCAATGTGAACAAGGATGTGAATAGATTATTAATATATCATATCTTACTTCTTTACAAGGGTTTTCCAAAATCACAAAGCCTTCTTCACTCAATTCATCTTCCTCCCCTTCATCTTGCATGCCCATTTGAGAACGGCGCTTTGAATAGTATCCACTCTTATTCTTCAGACTTGCAATAAGGCCTTTAAAAGCCATGCTGATTCCATCCACGGATCCTGATGAATATCTATTTGAAGAAAAAGGAAAACTCAGTCTGCTGTTGGAATAAAGCTTCAATAATTTTTTTTTTTCTTTTCATAAAATTTATTTGTTTATATAGCCAAAGGTTCAAATATTTCATTATTCCCTGACTGCAAAAAAAATAGAGCCAGGTCCTTTTTATTTCTAACAATTTGGATTTGTCCTTAAGAACATTTTCTTTTTTACTTTAAAAGAAGAAAAGGGAATATGATAGGTGCTTTAAACATTCCTATTCACCAGGAAGCTATACACCCCTTTGCAGACATCTAGGACATCTTTACTGATGCGTACTGTAGAGGTGTGAGCACTCTGCCCCAACAAACTCACCTTATTTCTCTCTCTTAACCTGCTTGTAGCAGTCTCTTCCCAATAAGTATCTCAAAGTCTAGTCTCTATTTTTCCCTCCCTTACAACCATACGACGGTAGCTGGGGCCTTACAAACACTAATCTAGATAGTTTGGGTATGATTTCAAAGTGGGAATATATAGATATCAGAAATATGGGTGAAAGTTCAAAGGACTAAAAAAACCTGCGAGACATGGTAAGCATTTCGAAAAACCAATAAGACCAACCAAAACAGCAAAGAGGTGAGTCCAACCTGAGATGAAACTATCAACCGATTCAGAGTGTCAGAACCAATTGTAGTAAAAATGGTAGCCGGTAAAAAATAAAATCAGTCTCATCTTCTAGTTTCACAGTTTCATGGCAAGACAAAGACATGATTGGACAATAATTTACTCAGAAAAAAGCACATTTTTCTGACGTTAGAAAATTCAGCTCTAGAATAAATTTACAACTTTGATTTGTTTGTCTGTTTATTGGAGGTTTTAGAGCCCCACAACACACGAGGGTTATAGAGAAGCCCAGAGGAAAGTAAGATGAAAGAATTAGTTGAAAGAGGGAACAGAACAAACCACAAACAGCAGAGAGATGATTTATAATGAAAAAAAATATCATCCCTCCTTACAAAAATAATCAATGGCCATGATAAAATAATAATTGATAGCATTTATATAGCGCATATCGATCGTGGTGCTCTTTGCGCTTTATAATACCATTATCCCTGGCAGGCAACAAACATATGACATGATTGACAAGACAAGTTGCCTGTTAGGTGTGTTACAAAATTTTGGGATAGAGAGACAACATTGTCTACAATTAGTGGGACCTAAGAGCCATCACATATAAAAGCATTATGGCACAGGAAAACCCAAGATCTTTAAACCCCCTTTGTGTACAAAAGAAGTCAGTACGTTTAACTTGTGACCCTGCAGTCATGTACCAAAAGGCATGAAATAAGGGATGAGCATTGAGTTGCAGACAAGACAACAAAAACAGGACATCACAGAAAAGGGGAAAAAGTAAGACAATAGCTTCAATATAAAAGAAAAGTAGCAGAAGTAGAAGAGCACATCAGGGACTCACACCAACCACCCGCCACTGTTGGAGGGCTTTCACCTTCTGCTGGCGAGCAGGGGACCTATCCCCGGGTCCCCATGGGGCTTGTATTACACAACTTTGAGACAGAAAGATAATATTTAAGTGCTTTGACACAAAATATGAGTGAAAATATCAGTTCGAAGCTTTTAAAATACTTTTATTCTACACACATAGAGTAGAGGCTAGTTAGTTGGTTCGGGTGCTTTTGATTTTTTACTGGGAAAAGGGTGCTACAAATAACCACTGCCAAAAGGAAAACTTCACCATGATTCATGGGCATAGATCAAAGGCAAATGGTAGGTTAGATGCTTGCTATGTCCAGTTGATCGCAAGCCCATTGACATTCTTTTGTTGTGAATATTATAAATTAGGTTCAGGAGAGAATGTAGGCATAGTATATATCTAGGCCCATAACATTTTATAACGGAGTGCTCATAACAATACAATTACGAATAACGGAGTCCTATTAGAAAGAAGCTCTATTCTCCTTGTCTTAGACTGCTTTTAAATAGTCTAATAAAATAAAAATTAGGTTATCAAGTAAATTCAACGTTACCCAAAAAGTCTGACTACTCAGTCAAAATCAGCATAGGCTCCAGTTGCCCAACATCGTTTCGAGAATTACCGTTATCATAAATATAGCCTGGATTAACTTTGCGAAAATGAAAGCGAAAGATCATCATTTATCAAAGGAAATAATATAAGTGATTCAATACATGTAAATTGAGCTGACATCGGGTCAATCCAGTAACCTCTCCAAACAGGTTTTCCTTTTCTACCCCTCCATAGGAACAAAAGCTTATTATAAATGTTATAATATGCCTTGTTTGTGAATCTTACAACCAATCGGTAAATTTACCTGCGCTGAAAGAAAATTCTGCCTCATTATTTCGCTTACCCTGTTTGACAAAAAAATCAAACAGGCTTAAAATGCGGAAAAACGAACCAAGCTAAACTAAACAAGACCCCAATTGTCGTGTCACCTGGCTTTGGTGTCAGTGTCTGATTGGAGCCGCCCGAAATCCACTGCTATACGTCTCCAACAAGTTTTTATAGGCTGTTTGAAGGATGGAAACTCATATTTATTTTTACCATGCTTTTTTCAGTATTTTCTGCTTGAACTTAGTTTTTTGTCAGTGGAACACAAACGACTTTCAGAGAAGAGAACACAGCCTTACCAAACCTTATCAAGGTAAAATTTTCGTCAACCCTTTCTACATCATGTCTCGAATCGTTTGTTGGTCGGTCTCTTTGTTTATTCGAAGTCCTCCTCTGAATAAAAAAACCCAACGAAAAACACTTTATTTTTGTTTTTAAATTAACCTTAAGGATCAATGAATTTGATGGCCCTAAGATCTTGCTTGAATGATCAATCATTTATTCTAGATCCTCCCTCTATAAAATTAGAGCATAGAACAAGGTCAAGAGACTTTGATATTGATGTCAAGGCAAAACTCAGGAAGAAAAATAGCTTAACTCTAGATGGCTGAAGGAAAATTCTTAGAAGAAAAACTCTGACATTGACTTTAGGTATGATGAGATTTTCCAGACCTGAAAATCTTCAATTGACTGATTTTCGTCCAAAAATAATCATATCATTGCAGTTCAGTGAATTGTAAAGTTTCGTAATTGTCACTTTTCATCCTCTTCTTCTTCTTCTTCAATTATATCGACTGACTCAGTGGAACTGAGTATTACTGTCGATGCGGGCATAATTTAGACACACCAAGAGCAAGTTTTTTCTTGGTGGGCCTCTGTGAGCTTCTCTAAAACCTTGATCTTAGCGTGATGTAGTCAAGGCACTGCTTGAAGTTGTCTACATCCTAAATAGTCCCACGATCAGGTCTTTCTGTCTACAATTCAGTATCCAGTACATTCATTTTACCATTAACTGATTCCTTCCAGAATTTTTTTGGTGCTCTGCCAGTTATTTCTCTTGTTATATTTTGGACCCTAACATCACTGAAATTTTTATAGAATTTTGACTATATATTTGGATTGAGTATAGCTTATCATACATCAAATTATTCAAGAAAAACAAGAGAAGATTATTATCAAGTATAAAAATTGCCTAGGGACACTCATCTTGAAAAAAAAAAAAAAAGAAAATGTTGACACCCCTAGAATTTTTTTACGAAAAAAAAATGACTACATTGTCCTCTTACCTGACTTTTCCAGTTCAACTGCTAATCCAAATAAAGAATTGACCACACAATAGTATCTATATATCCCTCCAAGGTATCCATGCAAAATTTCAAGTCAAAATAAAGAAAAATAATTCATAGAGGTTTGTCAAGGTAGTTTGATGGTGATGAAAAAAAAAAAAGGAACAAAATCTGTCAGATCACATACACACTTTCACAGTACATAATATTCATAGTTTCTATTAGACAGGGAGACATTATAGAGACTCCCAATGTTCTATTTATGTTGGCCTCAGTGTGGAACTGTTCAAAGCAGTCCTTTGGGTGGAGGGGAGGCAGATTATCGTCTGCAACAGTCCTTCTCTTGGGGGTAAGAGGAGCGGGGCATTCTTTGTCAGATTGGGACAAATCAGGACTATCAAAGTCCCCTTCAGCACGCATCTCTTTGTTCGAAGACTCCTCATCACTGATATCTATCAGAATCGAGAGTTTCAAACATAATTCGGGCCTGTTCAGCTCTATGCCGTCTAACTCTTGATGAACTAGCATCCATCTTTGTTTACAAGTCTGTAGCAACAGAGTCGATGTCAAAAAAGGTTGATTTTTTTAAGAAAAAAAGGTTGTCGAAGCAAAAAAAGGGACTGATTCGGTGATAGGAACATTTAATTTCGATATTTACATCCGTTTGGCTAAGTAAAAAGTTGAAACAATGTAAAAGTAGGATCTTTCCTTTCATATTCCACCCCTACGCACACTACGTAGGAATGGACGTAAGCGAGGTTCAGTCTTACGCACACTGCGTAGGAATGGATGGAATCAGTTAATCTTATCCACCAGTCAAAACTGTATGATCTTAGACAAAATGAACGCATCATTTAAAGGTGATATCTTCTCTGTAATACCTTTCCTAGGGTACGCATGTTGTAGTGTGAGCCAGTTGCGCGAGCCGTGCTGGGCACCTCTAGCTCACTTCACTTGCGCTAAAAGCCCTGACTGTCAGCATGTGGCACACAGGCTTCTGTGCTGGTGCAAACGCATGGCGGATGGCGCAATAGGTCACAGTCACGTTCGTGAAGAGCGCCATTAGGCCAACACCCACATTTTCTGTCCACCTGTTTAAGTTAGTAAGAACAAACAGAGACGGAAACATTGTGATTTGAGACAACTTTTGCAAATTAATCAATTGTTATTCAAAGGACTTTCAGTTAGAAGAATTGATCTGGATGGACTCGAGAGCGCTTTAAGCGCAGTAGTGAGAGATAAAGAAACGTTAACTGAAGTCTGCTCGCCCTCTGCTGATGGTAGTTGTTGATACCTAAAACTATCAAATGGATTGTTAAAATTCAAGTGCT
The DNA here is from genome assembly GCA_039654465.1 of Melibe viridis. Taxonomy (NCBI): domain Eukaryota; kingdom Metazoa; phylum Mollusca; class Gastropoda; order Nudibranchia; family Dendronotidae; genus Melibe; species Melibe viridis. The sequence goes on from JBCIKM010356417.1 coordinate 9,367, forward strand.
GCTGGTAAGAGAATTAAGACCGTTATGGTGACACTTACTAGGCAGTATTAATTAAATTGACTTAGAAGATTCCTGTGTTGCATCGCTTGCTGATAATTTTGCTGACAGGCTAATAATTATCCAGCTGACTGGAGTGGAAATTGTTCATCATCCGCCAGTCTTAATCAAAATCCCGAGTTTGAAACAAAATAAATAAAAAAACAACTAATTTATGCAGCAAATCTTCCTACCAAGAGATCACCATCTCTCGCTTGACATCAAGTGTGAGTTAATCAGGGTGGCGGATAGCTCAGTTGATAAGCCCACTGTTCTGGCAGTGGCCAGGCGAATCAGTGCCGTGGCAGGTCCTGGGTTCGATTCCTCCTCCAACGACATCCTGGTTTTTTTTTTCCTTTCTCTCTATGGCTTTGACACACCTCGCCACTGTTCCTTTACTATTTTCTGTTCTTTTTCATCTATTTCCAGCGCAGCTCTTTTTATCTTCACATGCTTACTTGATGTTATTTTTAAGCACCTCTGTGTGTCTGGAATTCTAGTCGCCCGTGGCTATGGTCATTTCATGTTCAGGGATCTTGTCCAGTGTTTCTTGCTCACTAAAATCAAATTAAAACTGTGCAGGCCAAAATACATAGCTGGAAGGAATTTAAGTATGATACCAAAAAACTGCAGGATCCAAACATAGCACAAGTGTACAAGATCAAACTACAAAATAAATTTTTTGCATTAGAAAACAACAATGAAAATGATTCTGAAGTACACAGTGAGGTAAATAGAGTCAAGATGATATGGGATTATATTAGTGACAGACATTCAGGTGACAGAGGAAGTACTAGAATACCAAAAGAAAACAAACAAACCTTTGATAAAAAAGCAATAGTTGGACAGCTATGAGAGAAAGAAAAGAAATTAAGAAGGGGATCAACAATGGAGATTTTAGATTTGTATGCACACCTATCATCTATGTGTGTATTCTGCTTTCTCTATGTCAGATGTTTTATTCATTGTTAATGAAAGCTGTGACGCTTCAATCTTGCAGGATCTGGCATGGGTGTTCCCCAGTGGGACTTTGTTGGAAGCACAATGGTCACAAACAGCTACATTCGTCTGACTCCAGACAGACAAAGTAAAAATGGTGCTTTATGGAATTCTGTGGTATGTATGAAACAACAATGCCTAAGTTTGCAGTTGTTATTTGTTAGTCTGTTGGGGTTTTGTATGTGTGTGTGTCTGGGTGGGGGGGGAGGAGGGCAGGGTTGTTTTGATTATTTCTAATTTTTGGTTGGAGTAGTTAGGGGTATAAATTTATGAGAATAGTAAACCTTAAGCTGGGCAACCAGTATAGATAATAGTCACGGTTTTTAAAGTACCTAAGTCAGTCAGGTGTTACTCCAGAAATCAAAATGGTTTGATTTATTTTGTTTCTTTTTGAGTTTTATTTTCATATTTTCAAGCTCATACAATTGATGCAGGATTATTGAAACATTAAAGTCTTTTTTTCTTATGGTTGATGAAACACTGGCTTCACTCACTAGTGGTGCAGTATGCCAATGGTTTTGAAATCTTACTTCTATGACAATGTGACAAAAAGTTTCTAAGTCCATTTTAGAGGCATGAAATTAATAGCAATCCTCTTTGGTACAGTTTGAAGGTAAATGATTCCTTTAATGGTAGAGAGAGAGGGAGAGAGAGAGAATGTGTGTGTGTGTGTGTGTGTGTGTGTGTGTGTGTGTGTGTGTGTGTGTGTGTGTGTGTGTGTGTGTGTGTG
>JBCIKM010356523.1:0-11131 GCA_039654465.1 Melibe viridis
ATTTATTTACCTTTCTCTATGGCTTTGTCTTGTTCTCCTCTCGACACCGTATTCATACAATTACTATTTTCACAAGAAGTATTATAGCAGTGCATGCACAGGCAGACCTATCAAAGAGACCCTTTTCCTTCACTAGTGAGCTACGCTTAACAATGTTTGATCAATTTCCTTTCCAGCCAGTTCCACAACCGGAGAGAATTCCGTCCAGGCACCACCGCCCACCCCACCCCCAGCCCTGCCCTCCCCGCCCCCTGCCCCTCGACCTTTTGACCCCACAGAGTGGAGTGTAGAAGACGTCATGCAACACATCAGAGAGACGGACACGGGGCTGGCCGTGCATGTCGACCTCTTTAAGAAACATGTGAGTTTGGTATTGTTGGTGGTCATTGTTGGCAGGTTGCTGGATAGAATTTGTTTTCATATAATAACGAATTAATGTGTGACCGGAGAGGAATGTGTTCACTGTGAGTACGAGAAACTAGTGATGAGCTGGTCTCATTGTTTATAGAGGGGGGGGGGGGGGGGAAAAGAGAAGATTCTCTCCCATCTCCCTGATGTAACATTTAAGTAAAATTTCCGTCCTGAAGTTCCTATGCGATGACTTAAAATGGAAGATAAAAAAAAATTCCTCACACTTGAGTGGCAATAAAATAACTTATTAGAATGAAAATTTACGTGAAGTAAAAACTATTAGTTACACTGTCTGAAAAAAATCAATTGTTTAGTAAGCAATTTTTAGGATTGTTGCGGCTGTTCTCAATTTCCTCCTTGACTCTGGTGATGTTGACCGATATTTTACAACTTTACTTAATGCTCATTGCTAATGGCCCAAGTCTCATCATTATTCTTCATCTCCTCTTCCGTGTCTGGCCTCCAAGTGTTGCAAGGCTGACCCCTTTTCCTTTTCCCCCGAGGACTCCATCTTTTAAAAGAGCAAGCTATAAGGAAACTACTGACCACAAAAAACAGGTCCCTTAGAAATGCCTCTTGTTTTTATAAATGCTGTTTGGTTTACACCAAATTTCTGTCAAAATATTTGATGCCTAACTTGAATTACGTAGGCTATGAGACCGTTTGCTAGATCATCACTAGACACCCCATACGACCAGGGCTTGAAGTCTTCGGACACTTCTGAGATTTTCTGACACGTCTCTCTTTTTTTTGTCTTGGCGATTTTTCCGACATTTGTGTAATTTTGTTGATGTCAAAGACATTTTTCAATTTTGTCTTCATTTATTTATGACTTTTGTCAAAGCATATCTTGAGCGATTTTGGAATGAAAGTTTTTTGAAAATACTGATTTACCATTCCTCTGTAAATGCCCCGTATACCCTCTTCATTACATACATGAGAAACTCTAGATCACAAGAAATGAAGACAGGCAGATGATCAGTCCACCGCGCTCCAGCCCGGATATTTAGAGATAAAAAAACTGGAGAAGAAAAATTCAGAAAGATTGGGCCCACACGGAATTCTATCTCTTCAAATCTTGGAGATCCAGCTTTCCTCGGCTTTAAGATGAAATAGATAAGATTCATCTCAAAAAAGAAAATTTGTTTTCAAATTTGCTTTACCTTTACTGCTGGCTTTTTCCGGGTCAGTAGAATGGTGTTTTGTGGATGTACTTGTTTAGTGGCCATCCGCCACATTAAAATCATCACTGTTACAATTTGACCACTGGGCACTTTGTTTGATGAAAATTTTAAAAGAAAACAAAAAGAGAAAAAAATTTAAGCCGCTTCTGGAACTTTAAGGCTTTAAATACATAGATAGCGGGTGCATGGTATCGTAATAAAGCATTGGTGCAGGCCACTTATCAACTTCATCGTTATTGGTTATCGAGAAATGTTTTGAACAGGTGTAAGGATGTCCATACGGTATAATTGAGAGTTGGCTGGGTGGTACTCAGTAGTCAAAGGACCTGTTATCGGATGCTGAATACCATTTTGTCTACCAATTACGGTAGTCCCATTTTTCTTCAGAATTCCCAACAATTTTTTTCTTTCTCTGTCTTCTATTGGTGATCACGCTTATGTGCAAATGCGAAGACCTAAGTTGCAAGTTCATTAGTTCAGCCGTGCGTAATGTGTTGCCATTTCTGTGCTCTCACATTGAAGCCAGTGTCCCATTGATACAAATTGGAGCTCTTTTATGGGTGAAAACTATAAACTTATTTATTTACTATCATACTACAACTCTTCCGGCAATAACAAACCCTATCAATATGCTGTCAAATTGGACTGTTCTCAGGTATTCGTTGCCATCTCGCAAAGCTTCACAGTCTAAATGGTTAAATGTTACACCCAGGCTATGCACGATTAGTCTGTCAAGTCTAACGATGTTGGTAGGTAGGCTGTGATAATTATGATGGTACCTCATCAGATGAATGCCATGCTGATTTTTTTTTTTTTTTTTTCCCCTAGGAAATTGACGGCAAAGCTTTCCTGCTGCTCAAGAGTGAGATGATGCTCAAGTACATGGGATTAAAACTGGGGCCTGTGGTCAAACTGTGCAATATCATTGACAAGCTCAAGGCTCGCTGTGTCAAATAGAGTCACCCACGCCCGTCTAATCACATGCATCATCATTTGCTCATACAGTACCTGCCTACCTACCTATCACCAACTTGTACGTCAGGCGGACAAAAACTGTTCAGCTCTGTGTCTTCTAATTTTTCTGTTCATGTACAAACGCATGTCCAACAATTGATTACAGCTAACTAAGGGTGATCTGTCTTAAAATGCTGCCCATGAAGAAGGATACTTAACTTCAAACATCTTTTATTGAGTAACATCTGATCTTTGTGATAAATGGAGGCAAAAGCTGCTGCTGAGCTGTAACATTTATTCACGGCCGTCATAAATTCTCCTCCAGGGCCTACGACAATTACAAGATTAGATATTGAAAAAAAAAATTTTAATTTGTTCCCTTTTTTTTTTTTTTCATTTTTTAAACAACACAAAAATCTAGGTCTCCCAAGCACTCACCACATTCACAGTCATAAACTTAAGTCGCCACAATTCAGCCTTTTGTAATTGCAAACAAGGTGTATATATTTTCTAACTCTCTCTAAGCCTCTAAGGTGCTGAGGATCATGCTCAATGTTTGTAGATCTACTAGTCATCCATGGAAATGCACAGGTTGTCTTTTTATCATGCTCTCTCTGTTAAACCAAACCAGCAGGTGGGCTCTTGTAATTCTGTTTCTTTTTTTTTCATTGAAGCTTTCGTCTTACTTCTTTTCCCCTTTTCTTTTGCATCCTGTTTTTGTTGTCTTGTCAAGTTACAGTGGTCATCCCCTATTTCATGCCTTTCGGTAGATAACTCCAGGGTCACAAGTTAAACGTACTGAATACTTTTGTACACCAAGGGGCTTTAAAGATCCTGGGTCTTCCTGGGCCATAATGCTGTTATGGATGATGGTCATTGCTTATTTTTATAAGGAGAGATGGTATTTTGTGTCTTTTTTGTGTGTTAATTATCCCTCTGTGATGTCGATATGAGTTTTGAGAGATGATATTTATTTTTTAGTGTAAATCATCGCTCTGCTGTTTGTGGTTTGACCAGTTCCCTCTTTGAACTAATTCTATCATCTTACTTTCTTCTGGGCTCCTCTATGACCCTCGTGTGTCGTGTGGCCCTAAAATAACCAATAAACAAAACAAACAAAAATATCTTTAAGCCTTTTGTCAGATAACTGAGTTATATCTTGGGCTGCTTAAAAGTTTCTGGCTTGTTTTTAGGCCCTTTGAAATGCCCTGTATATAATCCTTGACTTTCACTAAATAACACAAAATACTTCAAAACTTCAATGGCATAAATAGAACAATTGCAAACGCTGCAGTGCAAAGATTATAATGAAAATTCAGTGGGGAAAAATTTACAGTGAGGTTTGTGTTTTTTTTAAACTGGTGTTGACAATCCTACCTAATGGGAGGCAATTTTTAAACAGATCACCCTGCAGTGTATGTATGCTTGTGAGAGAGGATGGGAACAAATATAATATGGAGTTTCATTAGAAACACAACTCCTGCAATGCATAGAAAGAAATTTCTTTTTAAAAGACAGTTTCTTTTTTTTTTTTAATCTTGCTGTCGTTTCATTCATAAGAGTTTCGGGATTATTTCAATGTTAATTTTTAAAGCTTTGCTGAAAGTAGAGAAATAAAGATGAAAATAACTATTCAGTAAAACATTAAAATTGTGAATTCCAAATGTTGCGTTTTCAATGAAACTCGGCGTATTCCCCCTTCATTATTCATGTTGTTATGAGTGAATCACGGATGGGTCTGGAGATTGGAGATTGTTTATACTTTGTTTATATTTCTGTTAATGGATATTTTTTATATCTATACATATTTGTGATGACTCAATACGGATGCAAATTTGCAAAAAATCACTTTCTTTTTTTCTCCTTTTTTGAACACTTCATTTTTGGAAATCAATTTATTTTATTCTTTGTGAGAGGGTTACTTTTTTTGTTGAATAATAACTGATATATAACTTTAATTTTTTTTCTGAAAGAAAACCTTTGTCCTTTTATTGATTTATTTTTATTCATCTCTAAATTATTTTATTTATCTATCTTTGTTTTTGGGAGTATCTCTTTTTTTTTCCTTTGCTGTGCTCCGTGCTCCTTAAAAACCTGTCATTCTCAGCTTCCATTTTCCTTTGTTGTTATCATCATCATCATCATCATCATCATCATCATCATCAGACATCATCATGAACAGAGGTAGTTTGACAGTCTTTATTTATTTTCCATTTCCAAATTGTGTAAACCAGGTATTTACAGGTTTGTTGATTCGCATGTTGACAAGATTGTTGGGTTTTGTTTTTTTTTCACTTGTTTACTTTTGTTGGAACATTGTGTAAAGTTATGAATTTGGTTGCTCATTAGCTCTAGTGGTGGTTGGATCATATGTCTTTTTTTAATTTTTTATATTACACTATAAGCATTCTGTATGGTTTATTGGATTTTGTGCTTAAATCAAATTTATTTTTCTTTTGATGTGTGTGTTTGTGTGTGTGTGTGTGTTTGCAAAAGCTCGGTGTGATGGGGATTGGAGGGGGATGTAGGGATCTACATTTTGTGTGTGTGTGTGTGTGTGTGTGTGTGTGTGCGCGCATACATATTGATGGTAGTTTTAGCATCTGCCTTAAGTGTGTGTGCGGTGTCTGCATCTTGTATCTGTATCAGTGTTTGATCAGATCTGAGTGGGGTGAAAGGAGAGGGCGAGCTACTCTTCACCCTCTCACGCTTTCTCTCTCACATACTGCCCCGCTCCCCCACCCACCCTCACCTCGGGGGACGGGAGCCTCTAGGTTTGGGGTATGTTGACAACAGCCTTGCCACCTCTCAACGAGTAGATAAAGGAAGTAGCAGGGAGTTCTGTGTCAACTGTGTGCTATTGCACAGTTGCAAAATAATGTGCCATGATTTTTTTTTTTTAATTTATTTATTTATTTTTTTACAGGAATTTTTGTGGGGGAGGGCAGGGGGTTAAGTCTTAGTTTGCATCATCAAATTGCTGCATTTGTCTATGGTGTTTGTTGTTTTGTTGGTTGTTGTGTTGTCCTTTTGTAGGCTTACAAGATGAATTGTGGGATATATCCTTATCTGGTCTCTCTCTCTCTCTCTCTCTCTCTTCTCTCTCTCTCTCTCTCTCCCCCCTCTCTCTCTCTCTCTCCCTCTCTCTCTCTCTCTCCCTCCCTCCCTCCCTCCCTTTCTCCCTCTCTCCCTGTTTTTTTTTTTCTATGTTAGTAATCATTTTAGTTTTAGGTTGTAACTAAGATTTACCTTGTGCAACCAATGTCAGTCGTTTAATCTAGAATAGTAGAGGGGTTTAGTGAATTGCATGCAAGGTTTTTTTTGGTTTTTGAGAATAGTTCACATACCATATGTAGTTGTTGTTATTGTTTGTGATTGCTTTTGTCTCTTGTTGTGTTGGTGTCTTTGTTGTGTTGGTGTCTTTGTTGTGCTGGTGTCTTTGTTGTGTTGGTGTCTTTGTTGGGAAAAGGGATTTTGTTTTTGTTGTACATTTTGTGCCTTTGATGACTGAATTGTAGATTCCAATTCTAAAAAAATAGTTGGTGATCTGGTGGGTTTTTACAGGGTTTGTTTTTTTTGTGCGTTAGGATTTCACGGATGTGAAATTATGTAGCAGTGGTTTCTTGTTTTCAGTTTTTCTTAAATAGCAGGTTTTTGTTTGGTTCTTTTTGTGTGTGTGTGTGTGTTAATGATTGACTTGATGCTGTGAATTGGGAGGGGGTTGCAAAGGTATTCGTTTTGTCCCAGTGAAGTCCCCAGTACAGATCCATTGAACCTTTCCCGTGTTGATATTTTAAAGTCAGAGTTAAGTCCCTTGTTAGGACCATGTCGAAGGAGTATTGTTAAAATGGTGCTTTATAGAAATAACTGCCATAAAATTTTTTTAGAGCGGATTTTGTTCATATTATTTTTCTGCTTGCCAGATATATTTTGCTAGTTGTTGCCATAATAAATGATATATTCACAGTCAATGTGATGATATATTGATACTATTCCAGCTCATAATTATAAGCACCCTTATTTTTTCATGTCGACAGGTTGGCTTTGTTTCAATTTTAAAATCATATTATTGTTTAATTTTTTTTTGTGTGTAATTTTGTATGGGTATTTTTTTTTCTATTTCATTAGAGATGAGTAATACTGTTGATTGGGGAAACGTGTTTTTGTTGCCAATGGAATAATATTTGGTCAGCTCACAAGGTTTTTTTGATAATTTCTTTTTCTTTAATTTATATCTTATCATTTTCATTTGTTGATTCAATGTTTATCGAACAATTGGCAATCATTTCTAGGGCATCAATATTACAATTTTCTTAAATTGATATTACCAATGTGCAAATAGAAATTTTATGATATTTTATTTTATGCAGATATTTATACTTTGTTTGGCTTTTTTTTTTTCTTTTTGCTAGGCATGTTTTTCTTTGCAATTGGTATGTACAGATGCCAGTACAAATTGAGATGGCCCCAGGCCTTTTACACCCAGTTGTCCCACTGCTGGGTTGTAAAGCCAAAGGGGCGACATAAAACTTCATTTGTGTTTCAGTAAGAACAAAACTTCCAGTGTTTTGTTCGGGAATTGACTGAGGAAGACATCTACCCCGCCACTGTCCTTGGTGGGTCTACTTCTGTCTCTTGTCTTTACGCTAGAGCTATCGTCTTGCTTTTTCTAGCACTCTCTCCAGTGCTCTCTTTCACAAACACACAAGTACGTACTGCTATTTTGTGTTCTATTAAATAGTCTTGGCTCTGCCTGTTGTGCCTTTGTCTGTGTGTCTGCTTTTGTTTTTTGGGAGATAATTTTTTTTCCATGTAAATCATCTCCCTGTCAGTTATCTGTGAGAGATGATATTTTTTCCTCCTGTAAATCATCTCTGTGTGAAAATGTCTCTGGTATGGTCAAGTTTTATCTGCTCTTTGAACTAATTCTATCATCTTACTTTTCCTCTTTGGGTGCCTCTATGACCCTCGTGTGTCGTGGTGCCCTAAAACCTCCAATAAACAAACAAAACAAATTGAGATGAACAAAATTGCCTTTCCCATCCCTCCTTCTCTCCCTTTCTCTTTCTCTCCCTCTCCCTCTCTTTCTATGTGGGTGGTTGTTTTTTCCGTACAATCGCATTTAGGCTCCTCAACTTCTGCCTCTTTTCATTTAAGACTGAAGTCTTCATCTTATTTTTTTCCTTCTCATCTGTTTTGTCCTGTTTTTGTCACCTTGTTTGCTTATCAGTGGCCATTCCCTCATTCCACAGGGTCACAAGATAGACATTACATACCAAGTACTTTTTTACCTAAAGGGGTTTTAAAGATCCTGGGTCGTCCAGGACCTTTATGGTGTTGTGGATGGTGTTAATTGTTAATTTTTGTTAGGAGAGATCATATTTTTTTTACAATAATTGTACATACTCTCTTCTTGACGTTGCTGTGTTGTGGTGCCCCATAACTACCAATAACCAAACAATAGAATAGGCTTTTGTTAATTTGTGTCTGATTTTACACAGAAATGACACAATAAGTAAACAATGAAATAGGCTTGTGTTAATTTGTGTCTCAGACTCAGAAATGTCTGGTCTACCTACATGTTAATCACTGGACTGAAATCAGAAACTCCTTATTTAATGAAAACTCCAAAGATGCTCAGAACAAAGAAGAGGCAAATGGGAGTCTTTATCAAGAGCTCCACGCTGTGAGTGAATGAGTCGCTTTTGGGGAAGGCATGATAATATGTCTCTTTCCTCTTTCAAGAAGGACTGGGATACGCATATCTGTTGTAGAATTGTTCTTATTTAATTATTTCAATGGGTGCCTTACCTGGACAGTGTTGTCATCTATGGGCCTGTGGGCCAAACAACTACATACAGAGAAACAAACAAGATAGACATAGCCAAGCTCTTGTTGTATAGGGCTTAACCCGATTAGGACAACTGGCACTCTAAGCGCTTACGACGGAGGGTTGGTGATTTTGCCATTATTAGAACACCTTGCAAAGCTGCCTGTAGTGAATGCTCAGCGCTAAGCACAGGGGAACTGATTTGAAGGAATTAAAATGAACAGTGTTAATAACAACTATTACTATTACAATAAACAAAGGATACAATAACCCTCTGACAGGCTGCTGTGCTTGGAGCCTCTAGGGCTGTTACTGTGTTGTGTTGTTGTATTGGGACTGTGGGTGGTTTCTCCCATTTATGTTATTTTTTCTCTATTTGAATGAATGATATTTTTTTTTCATTATTATACCTGGAGGTACTATTACTATTACAAGTTAAGGATCACAGAGCTTCTAAAGGGCAATGCCCACTGATCCATTAACTTGTCTTTGTTAATGTTATATGTTATGTTATGTTTTGGTTATTTTATGTCTTTATCCCAATTTTTTCCTGCCTCTTTTATTTTCCTATTCCCCTTTATCATCTTTAACAACAACAAAAAATTATATACACTTTGATTTTTGTACTATAAGACACTTTGTCATTGTACATCATCTGTCTGCCGTTTGCAGTTTGATCCGTTTCCTCTATGAACTCATTCTTTCATCTTACTTTCCCCTGGGCTCCTCTTTGATGACCCTCATGTGTCTTGGGGCCCTAAAACAACCATAAACAAATGATGGTTAAAATTGCCACTTGCCAAAATCAATCGTAATAATATACGTAAGAGCATAGTTTTGTTAAGGGGCTAATTGAGTAGGTATGTCATAGTATTAATGAGTGCAAACTAAACCAGTGTCACAGAACCGCAATGTTGTCTTTTCAATATATGACACAAGTAGTATTATAAGTCATACACAGTTATTTCCATTTTTTAATATATATTTATGCAAATATCAATTTATTTCATTTTTTCCCAGTTATACATAATTTTTCTCATCGTCATCATCATCATCATCATCCTCCTGGCAACTTTATCAGCTTTGGTTTACAATGATGTGCGAGACACAGCAAAAAAAAGAACTTGTGGTGCTTTTTTTCCCATTTTACAAACACTGTTAATGTGTGTTCTGTTAGATAGCCTTGGCCCTGCCTGTTGTGCTTTTGTCTGTGTGTGTCTGTTTACTCTGGCTTTTGGGAGATGATATTTTCTTTCCTTGTAAATCATCTCTCTGAGGAATGTCTTTGAAGGATGATATTTTTTTTCCCTTGTAAATCATCTCTCTTTGTGGAATGTCTTTGAGGGATGATGTTTTTTCCTCTTGTTAATCATCTTGCTGTGAAAATGTCTGCCGCAAGGTCAAAACCTGTCATCTACTAATTTCTATTATCTTGCCTTGGAAGTGTTGGTACCCAGGAGCTGGGAAAATCTCTGGATCACAAGAAATGAAGACAGGCAGATGATCAGTCCACCATGCCTAATTTTGCTTGGCATAATGAGCAATACATATGGGGTTTAACTCAATCTTATGCCAAACAGTAGCTGCTGTTGCCTCTGTGGTATCTGCTCAATGAGAAAGGAAAATGAGCCGATTTACCACAAGGCGGATGATAAAATATTTAACTGTTTTAACTGTTTAATAGAGTGAAAACTAAAACAGATATTCATTCAGCAGGAAGCAAGTTACGTTCACACAGGGAATAAAATGTTTTCAACAACATTGACATACTACAGTTTTCCTGGACGGCAAGATTTATTGTCATCCTTTATATGTAGCCACCCTTTTTACATACATATACATACATACACACACACACATACATACATACATACATACGTACATACATACATACACACACACATACATACATAATTGTTGATTTATTTTGTTAGGAGAGATGATATTTTTTGTCATTGTAAATCATATCTCTGTGGTGCCGATATGTGTTAGGGGCTTGATCTGTTTTCTCTTTAAACGAATTCTATTATCTTGCTTTCTTCTGGGCTCCTCTATGACCCTTGTGTGTTGTGGGGCCTTTAAACCTCCAATAAACAAACAAACAACAAAACAAAACAAACCATATGTATAATTTGTTTCATCTGCAAAATTTGTTACTTATGAAATGGCTTTGTTGCCTCCCATTATTTCAGTGAGAATTAAATAAACATCAGGAGAAGTTCTAAATGTCGTTGTGTGATTTATTATTGGTGTTTGCATTATTCATATCATCAACACTCCCCCAGTGGGTGTTCCTGGTCTTTTTGCTGCCCCCCCCCCCCTTCCACTTTCCGCCTATTATTCCTCCCACTCCATCATCCTCCAGTTGTGCTCCTTTCCAAAACTTGTACCTCCTCTTCCTCTTCCTCCTACTACCACTACTACAACGACGACGACGACGACGACGACGACTACTACTACTACTACTACTACACTACACTACGACTACTACTACTACTACTACTACTACTATTACGACGACGACTACTACTACTACTACTACTACTACTACTACTACACTACGACTACTACTCATGGGTGAAAGTTCGCAGGCTGGGGCCGGCATGCCGGCCAATTGAGATTTTGAGAAATGTTTCTCCGGCTTTTCTACCCAAGAAAAGTTACCAAGTGCCCCGCGCATTTCACGACAGTCAGGCTTTTTCTACCCTTTGTCCCGCTATTGCACCGGCGGAATGGTAGTGGCCATTTTTGG
>JBCIKM010356743.1:0-10722 GCA_039654465.1 Melibe viridis
ATTTATTGAGGAATAAATTTTGAACGTTTAAAAGCTTCATATTATTTATTAATATATACAATATTTATTTCATTACCCTTATTAATTTATATTATTGAATTATTAAAATTTAATGGTTCATTAGATATAAATTTAATAATAATAATAATAAATTCATATAAATTAGGATTTTGAGATTATTTAATTTTATTTATAGCATTTTTTATTAAATTACCAATATATATTTTTCATATTTGGTTACCTAAAGCTCATGTTGAAGCTCCTGTTTATGGATCAATAATTTTAGCTTCTATTTTATTAAAATTAGGAAGGTATGGAATTTTACGATTTATTGAGATATTTTATATTCAGAGGATTAAATATAATTATTTAATTATTAGAGTAGGAATTGTTGGAGGATTATTAGTTAGATTAACTACTTTAGTTCAAGTTGATATGAAAAGACTTGTAGCTTATTCATCTGTGGTTCATATAAATGTATTGATATGTTCAATATTAACTTTAATAAAAATTGGAGTAATTAGGGCATATATTTTAATAATTTCTCATGGATTATGTTCTTCAGGATTATTTTTTATAGTAAATTTATATTACGAACGAAGAAATAGACGATTAATATTTTTTAATAAGGGAATAATGAATATTTTACCTTCATTAAGATTATGATGATTTTTTTTATGTGCTGCTAATTTTTCATTTCCATTTTCTTTAAATTTTATTAGAGAAATTTTTATAATTGTAACATTAGTGAGATGAGAAATTTTTTTAATAGTATACATAATATTAATTTGTTTTTTTAGTAGGGCTTATTCTTTATATTTATATTCATATATTCAACATGGATTTAATTATTTTGAAGAAAAATTATTTTCCATTTATTTAAAAGATTACATTATTTTGATTATTCATATTTGACCTTTAATTATATTAATTTTGAATTTAAGATTAATATATTAATTAATATAATTTAATTTAAGTAGTTTAAAATAAAATTTTAATTTGTGGAATTAAAGAAATAATAATAATTTATCTTAAATAATTTTAAATTTAATAATTTATTCATTTTTTATATTACTAAGATTTATAATATTTATATTTTTAAGATTTTATTTATATTTTATTGATTTAGGAATTATGATGGAATGATTATTATTTACTTATAATTCCATTAATATAGAATTATATTTAATAATTGATTGAATTTCTTGTTTATTTATTAGAGTAGTTATATTAATTTCATCAATAATTATATTATATAGGATAATCTATATGGAAGGGGAAAAATTTATTAATCGTTTTATAATTTTAGTAGTTTTATTTATTTTTTCTATAATTTTAATAATTATTAGGCCAAATTTAATTAGAATTTTATTTGGATGAGATGGATTAGGATTAACATCATATTGTTTAGTAATTTTTTATCATAATTACATTTCCTATAATTCAGGAATAGTCACAGTTTTATGTAATCGAATTGGAGATATTGGGTTATTAATATCTATTAGAATAATATTTATATATGGAAGTTGAAGAATTTATTATATAAATAGTTCAATGAAGTTAGTTTTAATAATAATTTTATTAGCAGCAATTACTAAAAGAGCTCAAATTCCTTTTTCAGTTTGATTACCCTTAGCTATAGCTGCTCCTACCCCAGTTTCGGCTTTAGTCCATTCTTCCACTTTGGTTACTGCTGGAGTTTATTTATTAATTCGATTTAATAAGGTATTAATTAGAAGAATAATAGATAAAGTTTTATTATATTTATCAATTTTTACTATATTTATATCTGGGTTAATAGCAAATTTTGAAAATGATTTAAAAAAAATTATTGCTTTATCTACATTAAGACAATTAGGATTAATAATAATAATTTTAAGATTAGGATTAAATTTTTTAGCTTTTTTTCATTTATTAACTCATGCTATTTTTAAATCTTTATTATTTATATGTGCAGGGATTATGATTCATTTAATGAATAATAATCAAGATATTCGATTTTGTGGAAAAATAAATGAATACATTCCTTTTACTATAGTAAGATTTTATATTTCAAGATTAGCATTAATAGGATTTCCATTTTTAGCAGGATTTTATTCAAAGGATTTAATTATAGAGAGAATTTATTTAATAAATATGAATTTATTTATATTAATTTTAAGATTATTATCTCTTTCATTTACAGTTTCTTATTCTATTCGTTTATTTTATTATATTTATTTTGGTGAAGTTAATAGAAGAAGATTTTATTATTATAAAGAAAATAAATTAATAAATTTTTCTATAATTATTTTAATAATGTTTAGTGTAATTAGGGGATCATTATTAACATGAATTTTTTTTTTTGATAATTATTTTATATTAATAGATATTAGTTTAAAAATATTAACGATATTAATATTATTTATAGGAATAATTTTAGGTTATTTTATATATTTTAAAAATTTATTAAATTTTTATTTAAGTAGATTTTTTTTTAGTTCAATATGATTCTTAAATTATATATATTTTTGAATTTATCGACCATTTTTAAATATTGGAGTTGAAGTTTATAGGTTAGATAAAAAATGAATTGAATTTATAGGAAAAAATTTAATTTTAATAGTAGTAAAAGAAATTAAAATTAATAAAAAATTATATAAAATTTTTATATTTATTTTTATTGTTTCATTATTACTTATAATGATTTATATTATTAAATAATTTTAATTAATTTATATAGCTTATAAATAAAAGCGTAATATTGAAGATATTAAGAAAATAATATTTTATTTATAAATAAATAATAGAACAAGTAATTATTAATTTATGTAATTAAATTTATAAATAATTTAAGGAAATAATTATTATTTTTATAATGAAAATATAATGTTTTTATATTAAACTATATAAATAATTAAATTAAATTATAATAAAATAAAATTATTAAATTATAAATCATTGGAAAATAAATAGTGTATTGAAATAAAATGAGTTAAGTATCATTGAATATTGAATTAGAAGTTCAATTTTAATTATTTCTAGAATAATAGAAATTATTAAGGAAATTGATGAAAAAGATAAATGAAAATGATCTTAATTGGAATATTAAAAATTCATTGGAATCATTAACAATGATTAACCTCTATTTTGGTTTCAATTAATAATTTAAAGTAAAGTAAAGTAATAATTAATTAATAAAATAAAAATGGCTCTTTTAGATTAAATCAAAATTAATCAATTTTTAAGTCGAAATTAAGTGTAAAATTTACTTTAAAAGAAAGATTTATATATTTAAATTAGTATATAACTTTTAAAAGCAATTTAAATGTTATTAAATTAACTAAAATCCTTTGAAGATAGATTAAATTTATTAATTTTTTCAATCAATAGATTTTTCTAAATATTCAATAAATAATCCAATAATTAAAATTATAAGGAATAAGAAAGAAGAAAATATTATAATTTTATTTAAAAAAAAATATATATAGATTAATGGGATTAATAAAGTGATTTCAATATCAAAAATTAAAAAAATTAATCTAATTAAAAAAAATTGAATTCTAAAAGGTATACGTGATTGAGACATAGGATCAAATCCACATTCAAAAGGAGAGGATTTTTCTCGATTTTTAAATAATTTTTTTGAAATAAAAAAATTTACTAAAAGAATTATTAAAGATAAAATAATAAAGATTATAGATATTAATATTAAAGATATAATTATTTATATTAATTTTATTTAAATTAAGTTTTTTAATTGGAAATTAAATGTAATAAGTTATACTATATAAATAATAATTTAAAAATATAATATAGATTTTATAGAAATATAGATGAAGACTAATCAATAAGTTTTTAAAGATTAATATCTTCATCAATAAATTGAAATATATAAAAATAATCAAACAACATCAACAAAATGTCAATATCAAGCTGCAGCTTCAAATCCAAAATGATGTATACTTCTAAAATGAAGAGAGTTTATTCGAAGAAGACAAACAGATAAAAATAATGTTCCAATAATAACATGCAGCCCATGAAATCCGGTTGCGATAAAAAAAGAAGATCCATATACAGAATCTGCGATTGAAAATGGAGATTCAAAATATTCAATAATTTGAAGAAGAGTAAAATAAATTCCAAGAATAATAGTTAATATAAGACTTTTAAATCTTTCAGAAAAATTTATATTTAATATAGAATGATGGGATCATGTAATTGTTATTCCTGAAGAAAGAAGAATGATTGTATTTATTAATGGAATATCAAAGGGATTAAATCTTTTGATACCTAGGGGAGGTCATAATTGACCAATTTCTATAGAGGGAGCTAAGGAAGAGTGAAAGTAAGCTCAAAAGAAAGAAATGAAAAAAAAAATTTCTGAAATAATAAATAAAATTATCCCTATTCGTAGACCTTTAAAAACTAAAAATGTATGACATCCTTGGAAAGTTGATTCTCGAATCACATCTCGTCATCATTGGAATATACATATCAAAGTACATGGGATTGAAAGAAAGATAAAATAATTTATTTTATGAAATCATATAATTATTGAAATTAAATTATTAAAAAGACTAAAAGAAATGATAATTGGTCAAGGGCTAACAGAAACTAAGTGAAATATATGATTTTGATGAATTTTTGTCATAGTTATTTATTGATAAAATTAAATTTAAAGAATTTATTTTAAATTTCTCTTCTATAAAGAGTTGAGAGGATAGAAAAAACATATGCTTGAATAATAGAAACTGAAATTTCTAAAATAAATAATAGAATTTGAGAAAAAATTATTGTTAAAAAAATAAAAATATTATTAATAATTTCACCAGATGAGCCAAGAAGAGAGAGAAGTAAATGTCCTGCAATTATATTTGCTGTAAGACGAATTGCTAATGTAAAAGGTCGAATAATTAGACTAATAGATTCAATAATAACTATAAAAGGCATTAAAACGTAGGGTGTGCCTTGGGGAGTTAGATGAGCTAAAAATTCATTTATGTATATAAATATCCTATATAAAATTATTGAAATTCAAAGTGTTAATGATAAAGAAAGACAAAATCTCAAGTGTCTAGAAGATGTAAAAATGTAAGGAAATAATCCTATAAAATTACAAGAGATAATTAATGAAAAAAGTCTTAAAAAAATAATTAAATTTGAGTAAGAATAATTAATTAAAATTTTAAATTCATTAAATAGAAATTTTAATAGTAAATTTCATATTATAATATAACGTGATGGGATTAATCAGAATTGATAAGGAAAAATGAAAAAAATAATTAAGATTCTTAATCAATTTAAGGAAAAATTTATTCTTGTTGAGGGATCAAAAATTGAAAATAAATTTATTATCATTTTCAAATTCAATTTGATTTATTTTTTATCCTAATTGTTAATTTAAAATTTTCTAAATTAGGTAAATAAAAGAAATAAATTATACATAAAACTGAAAATAAAATAAATAGAGAAAATATAAAAGTGAATATTCATATTATAGGTATTATATGAGGAATAAAAGAATATTTTAATTAATAAAATATCTTTAAATTGACAATTTAATGTTATTTATTTAAACTAATTCTTTACATTAAAAATAGGTGTTAAACTATTATGGTTGATTTAAAAAATCAAAACTTACTAATTCAGTCATTTAATGAAAAATATAATTAAAATGATTTTAAGAAATTTATTTTTAAAAAATAATAATAATAATTAAATTAATGATTTTAATCAATTTTTGAAGTTAATAAAATTAGTAGATTCAATAACAATGGGTATAAATCTATGATTTATACCGCAAATTTCTGAACATTGACCAAAGTATAATCCGGGACGATTTATAAATAAAAGAGATTGATTAAGTCGTCCTGGGGTAGAATCTATTTTAATTCCTAAAGAAGGGACAGTTCAAGAATGAATTACATCTATAGAAGATGTTAAAATTCGAATAGGATAATTAAAAGGTAAGATACATCGATTATCTACATCTAATAGGCGAAATTCATTAGGTTTAAGGTCTTGAGTTGGAATTATATAGGAATCAAATTCAATATTTGTAAAATCAGAATATTCATATCTTCAATATCATTGATGACCGATAGATTTAACTGTAATTTTATTATTAAATATTTCATCAGTTAAATATAAAATTTTGATAGAAGGAATGGCAATAAAAATTAAAATTAATATAGGAGTTACTGTTCAGATTATTTCAATTAAATGACCTTGAAGTAAAAATCGATTGATAAGTTTATTATTAATTAAAGTAGTTATAATAAAAAGAATTAATAATGTAATAAAAGTTAAAATTATTATAGTAAAATCATGGAAAAAAATTATTATATCATAAGTAGGAGAATTTGAATTTTGAAGAGTTAATAATCAAGTATTAATTTTTAATGAAAGGGAGAATCTTTATAAATGAAGTTTAAATTCATTGCATTTTATCTGCCACATTAAATTAGATTATATTTTTATGAATTAATTTTAGTGAAAATTAAATTAAATTGCTGGAATTTCATTATATCTATGATTAATAGGTGGATAAGATCTTAATCATTCTAAGGAAGAGTTTAAAAAAAATAAATTTATAATTATTCGTTTAGAGGATAAAGCTTCTCAAATTAAAAATAATAAAAAAATTAATCTTAAAATAGAAAGAATAGATCCAATAGATGAAATTATATTTCATGATAAAAATGTATCGGGATAATCTGAATAACGTCGAGGTATTCCTCTTAATCCTAAAAAATGTTGAGGAAAAAATGTTAAATTAACACCAATAAATATAGTTAAGAATTGAATATTTAAGAGAAAATTATTTAAAGAGTAACCAGTAATTAATGGAAATCAGTGGATAAATCTAGCAATAATAGCAAATACGGCTCCTATAGATAAAACATAATGAAAATGAGCAACTACATAATATGTGTCATGTAGAACAATATCAATAGATGAATTTGAGAGTATAACTCCTGTTAGTCCTCCTATAGTAAATAAGAAAATAAATCCTATTGCTCATCATAAAGATGAATTATTATTAATTTTTGTTCCATGTAAGGTTGTAATTCATCTAAAAATTTTAATACCAGTAGGAATGGCAATAATTATAGTTGCAGAGGTAAAATATGCACGAGTATCAACATCTAATCCAATAGTAAATATATGGTGAGCTCAAACAACAAATCCTAAGAATCCAATTGCTATGAGAGCATAAATTATTCCTAAAGCTCCAAAAGTTTCTTTTTTACCTCTTTCATTTATAATAATATGAGAAATTAAACCAAATCCAGGAAGAATTAAAATATAAACTTCAGGATGACCAAAAAATCAGAATAAATGTTGATAAAGAATAGGATCTCCACCTCCAGAAGGGTCAAAAAAGGAAGTATTTAGGTTTCGATCTGTAAGTAATATAGTAATAGCTCCTGCTAAAACTGGAAGAGAAAGAAGAAGAAGAATAGCTGTAATTAAAATTGATCAAACAAGTAATGGAACTTTATCTATAGAAATATTATTATGATGCATATTTAAAATTGTAGAAATAAAATTAATCGCTCCTAAAATTGAGGATATGCCAGCAATATGAAGAGAAAAAATAGTAAGATCTACAGAAGGACCATTATGAAAAATATTAGAGGCTAAGGGAGGATAAACAGTTCATCCTGTCCCAGCTCCATCATTAATAAAATTTCTTAAGATTAATAAAGTAATTGAAGGGGGTAGTAATCAGAATCTTATATTATTTATTCGTGGATAAGCTATATCTGGAGAGCCTAGTATTAAAGGAACTAAAAAATTTCCAAATCCTCCAATTATAAAAGGTATAACTATAAAAAAAATTATAATAAAGGCATGACTAGTAACTACGGTGTTATAAATTTGATCATTATTTATTAATGATCCACAGGCTCTTAATTCAAGACGAATAATTATTCTTAAAGAAGATCCAATTATTCCAGCTCAAATAGCGAATAAAAAGTAAAGAATTCCAATATCTTTATGGTTAGTTGAATATAATCATTTATTCATAAAAATTTATATAATAATTAAAATATAAATAAAAATGAAAAGTAAAAAAGCATTATGTCTGATAAAAGTAATAAATTGTAAATTTATTGATGAAAAATATATAATAATTTTTCTAATGCTAAAAATTTTTATTTTATAGTTTAAAAGAAAATATTAAATTGCAAATTTAAAGATATTTTTTAAAAAAAATTAAAATATAAAAAATAAATTAAATAAATTGTTATAAGATTTATAAGAATAGAATTTTATATATTAAACTTTGAAGGTTTAAAGTTTATTTAACTTAAAATCTTGAAATTAAATAATAAAAATAATTAAAGATAATAAAAGTCTGAAATATAAAAAAATAGATAAGTTTTTAAAATTTAAAGATTTAAGATTAATCAAATTATTAATTAATTTAGTTTTAAAAATAAAAAAAAATATTGTTAAATTTATTAGGTTAATATAAATATAGATAAGAATAAATGAATTAAAAATTATTAAAATAAAGATTAAATGTAAATTAGAATTAAGAATGAAAATATAAATTCTTAGTCATTTTATTAAAAAAAATGATAAAGGAGGAATTCTTGCTAAATTAAAAATTAATAATAATGAAATTAAATTGAAATTTAGAGAAAAAAAATTATTTAAAAAAAAATTAAAAGAAAATTTAAAATAAGTTAAAAATAAATTAATCAAAAAAAGAATTAATCTATAAAAAATTAGATAAGTTAATCAAAATAAATTTTTTAAAAAAATTAATATTAATATTCATCTAGATTGATTAATAGAAGAATAAGTTAATAATATTTTAAAGTTAAGTAAATTAATTATCTTAAAAGTTGGAATGAATGAGGATAAAATAATTAATAAATATAAAATAATTTTTTTTACTTCAATAATAGAAAGTATGTAAAAAGGGGTGATTTTTTGAATAGTTAAAAGTAGAAATAAAGTATCTCATGATAAGTATAATGAAATTAGGGGTATTCAAAGATGAAAAGGAGGAATACCTAATTTTAAAATAAGGGCAAATAAAAAATTAAGATTTAAAAAATCATTACTTAAAAATATAAAATTATTTATAGCTAATGAGAAAATTAATATTAATGATGCGATTTCTTGAATAATATAATATATAAAAATAATTTTTTTATTAATTAATTTTATGCATAAGTAACAAATAAATAAGAAATTATTAATTTCTAAAAAGAATCATATAATTATAAGATCATAAAAAAATAAAGGAATTACAGCAAAATTAATTAAATTTCAAACGATAAAAAATTTATTAAATAAATTGAAAGAAAAAATTTACATAAATTTAAAATTGTGATAATTTAAAAAATTATTATTAAAAATGTTTAAATTTAAATAAAAAATAAGAGAAGTTAATGAAAACATTTATTTGTTATAAAAATGTATAATTTATTCTATCAAAATAACCCTTTTATCAGGCATATCATTATTTATTTAAATAATAAAAAATAAATAAGAGAAATATTAATAAAATCTATGTTTAGGGTATGAACCTAAAAGCTTAGTTTTAGCTTACTTATTTTGAAAATTAAATTATTAAATTTTAAAAAAATTATTTAAAAATAAATTTTATAGTATATTTTGATGTATGAAGCATAAAAAATTTTGAAATTTTTTGAAATAGTTTAATTCTATTAAATATAAAATAATTTTTTAAATTTTTAAAAAAAAAAAATTATATAATAATATAAAAATAATGTAAATAGTATAAAAAAAATGAAAAGATTAAAAAAATAATACTTGAATTATTGTTGTTATTAAGAAGAAAGGTAGATTATAGGGGGTGAGGGGGGTGAGGGGTTTAAGTTGGGTATGTATATATATTATATATATTTATAATATATTAATTTTATTATAAATTATAATATTCAAGTAAATATACTTATAATTTAGAGTAAAATAAATTAAATTAGAATAATTAAAAATAATTAAATTTAAGGTAATTTTGGTGAAAATAGGCATTAAAATTTAATTTATCATTAATTTAATTAAATATATTATATATTTATATAATATTAATAATTTTATTTATCTTTTATATATAATTATATAAATATATTTATATAAATAATTTATTAATATTTAATTATTTATTATAAATCATTAAATTAATAAAGTTTAAATATTTTATTAATATTAAAATCTTAAATATAAAAAAATTAGATTGAAATTATTAATAATGATTATATATATAAATATTTAATTATTATTAGTTAAATATATTATTAATATATAAATATATATATATATATAAATAAATAAATTTATATAAATAATTTAATAATAATTATTTATAAAAATAATTTATTAATAATTAAATATTTATTGTAAATTATTAGAATAATAAAATTTAAATATTTTGTTATTATAATAAGATTTTAAATATATGAAAAAATTTAATTAAAAATATTAATAATGATTATATATATATGTATAAATTAATAAATAATAAAATTAATAAATATAAAATGTATATAAATAAAAAAATAAATAATTTGAGGGAAATTATTTAAATTTAAAAGTATGTATAAATTGTTTAGTTTGGAAGGAATTTTTATATTTTAAAATTAATGATTTATATAAAAATAATATTTATTAAAAATTAATAAATTAATAAATAATAAAATTAATAAATATAAAATGTATATAAATAAAAAAATAAATAATTTGAGGGAAATTATT
>JBCIKM010356855.1:0-11127 GCA_039654465.1 Melibe viridis
CCCCCACAAGGGTGGCTGGCTTCTAATGGGGTATGAAATATGACAATTCCGACAGTCATGTTTTAGTCCCTCTTCACCATACTGTTAGACCAAAGTATTTACAAGCGAAGACTCGTGGTTCATTGGAAGTCAGATTCTGGTAAGATTTGAGTGTGAGTAGAGACTTACTCACATGAATTGCATGCATTTTCTGCAATTATTCTCAGTTGAAGGTATGGAGTAATTGTAATCGACAAAAGAACTCACCTGATTTAGCTGCTTTGAATCAATTTTTACAACAAATTCTCTGTGATTAATTGTCCAAAAAAATTTGTTTATCTTTAATATTGGGAGATTTAAAGTCTGATAGAAGTTTGCAATAAAAGTTTTAACCACTTCTGTCTCTCTTAGCCCGAATTTCAGCAATGAAATTGTTTGTTTATAAACGCTTTTCCTTTTCATACTGAATGTAAAAGATGTAACTATCCAGAACTAGAAACAATGTGTACGGAACCAGTTTTGCTTATGTAAGAATGTTATTGTCTCTTTTCTCTCAGGCAATATTGAAATTGTTTTACATTCCAATTAAGAGATGCAGCCTGTACATGAGGTCTAGTTACGATTTTAACTTCACTTGCTGCCTGGCTGGTAAAAATTTAAAAGCAAAACGCTAAAAATCCAAGAAATAAAAACCTAACTATTTTAATAATTTAAAAAATTAAAAAAGAAAAGAAAAGAAAAAAAAGAAAAGACGAGAGAGAGAGAGAGAGAGAGATTTGAAAATTAAATATATTCTTTACACTACATCCAGTAGGTGAAATCCAATTAAATTAATTAATTAGGTCTGCATTCCTTTCCTAGTACGTCGTCACCAAGGCAATAAAGGGCAAAATGCATTGCTGGTTTGTTGCATTTCTATCTATTCAGAATGATTAAGCTTTAGAAGAAAATCTACCTAATCAAAGCTTGGATTTAATTCTGACCCAGTGATCATTTAAAAGACTGACACTTTAGATGAAAAAAGGAGAAAAGAATTTTCACATCTGAGAAAAACACTAAGTCTTAACTATTTTTTTATTCATCACTTTACTTTTAAGTCTTCAACATTCCAAATGGTGCAATCATGAGATTATACATAGTGATTAATAAAGAATGCAACGAAAATCATTACCTATTTTTTCCTATCTATGGCATTTTGAAGGACTGAATCTGTATTAATTTGATTGCATCGTGATCTAAGTTCAAGTTGGTGCCAACATCACCACTGTCCTTATTTTAACTTTCGACTTTTAACTTCTACGAATTTTGAGAAGTGCAAAAGATCTTGCTACATCACTTTGAATGTGTGCCACTTTTTAATTTTATGTTCCACCACTTCCAGACAGTTGGCATCGATGACTTGGAAGATCGAACAATGGTGCAATCAACACAATGGGCTGTGACAGTGACATACTGAGGCGCATGGAGGAAGTCTCAGGTCAGCCTGATGTTGTCCACGCTACCAGTGGTGGCTTCATTGACCAGTTGTAAGCCATGGAATAATAAAACTTTAATGTGTCTATAAAACATGTACTCATGCTAAACTTGCTCTTGGTGTGTCTAATTTTGCCCGTATCGACTGTAATACTCAGTTCCATTGAGTCAGTCGATATAATTGAAGAAGAAGAAGAAGATTTATATTGTATTTTTTAGGTTTTGAAATATCACGTGATAGCTTTGCCATATTCTTTTTGAATTTTAGAATTCACTTAATTTGGTCAAACTGTTGTGTCGCTGGTGTAAAGTCAAATTTTCCTTTAAATTTTACACTGACAATGCATGTCAAATTTTCGCACTGTTCCCGCCCATAATTTATTCTTTGTTTTATATCTATTTTCAGGCTTTTCCGATTACAACTAAAAATGAATTAACTGCAGTAGCATTTCATGTCATCTTATTATTCAAGGGAGAATCAATTGGAAAAGGCATAAAAACATTCCCCCTTATAGAAAAAATAAAAAGGAAAGGAAAGGAAAATAAAATTTTAGAAAGATCCTACATCAACAAAGAAAAGTCTACAAATGAAGTATATATTGTCTTCTTTGCCTTTTTTTTTTTTAATTCAAAGGAGACATTTATGAAGAAAAAGCATATAAACTTAATTAAAAAAAAGCTTTCTACATGTGAATATAAAAAGAGAGAAAGGAAAGGTGAGGATGGATTTTAGTAATCTAATAAGTTTTCAAATTTAAATATAATATCGTCAAGGTCATAACACTCTTGCCTAAGTCATTTTTTGGCAGTTTTGGTACAATGATAATCAGCAGAACTTTTTTTCGTTTCCCATCTTGGATAAATTATGTTTTGTTCCCTATTTCGTGAATAATAGCTGTTTCAATGATGTTTGCTGCTGCATAAAGCATTTTCATTTCGTGCAGTTTTTTTCTATTTTCTCAAAACCATAAAAAATGACTTGGGCAAGAGTGACGATATGAAAAAACAATCCGCCCCCTGGTAAATCGTCTCATTGGTCTTTCTCAATGAGCAGATACCACCAAAGGCAACAGCAACTCTTGTTTGGGCAGCATTTAGAGATAAGGGATAACAAATAAAAACAATGAAAATAATTTTCTACAGGTTGAAAACAGATCCTACATGCAAATGCTGTGTTAATTAAACCTTAAAGCTGCTTGAAGCAAAGCTTTCTAACAATATAAAGCACCTATCCACAGTCGCCACCATGCTCTAAGAGCTTTACAACACCATATCCCAACTCATTTCAAAATATGATATTCCAAGCTCTTCAATCAAAGCATGCTCTAAGAGTTTTGCAACACCATATCCCAACTCATTTCAAAATATGATATTCCAAGCTCTTCAATCAAAGCTCAAGTCAAATGCTCGAGTAAAAGTTGGATGGAGGAGACAAAAACGGTTATTGTCTAAGGCAGATGACAATCGTGATGAAAGAAAGGACACTTTAATCATAATGAAAGGGTCATGCTATAAAATATAGGAAAGCATACAGCAACTGTCATGCACAAACCAGCGACTGACACGCATTGGATCATAGAGATTGTGTAACTGGTCTGTGCATGACACTGATGAAAATTATAAAAAAAGCAATTTTTATCATTCACATTTTCTCCAAAAGCAAAGCAGGGAAAAAAAGTATCAAAGCCAGGCAAAAAAAAAAAAAAATAAAAAAAAAAAGCCAACCCAACCAAACAAACAAGCAAGCAAAAAGAAAAGGTAAGAAAACAATTTGAAAATAAGTCTGTCAGGACAGATAACTTGCGCTAGTGTTAATCCCAAATAATGAAAAAAGTTGGTGTGACCAGGTTTTGACTACGAGTACGAGTGAGAAGAATGAATAAAAAATCCTGGTGAGTAAAAACTTGATCCGATACTGAAGAATTCAGTTAACATTGTCACCACCCTGGAACAACAACAACAACAAATCGAAAAAAATAAACAAACAAACAATCTTGCCTCCCTCTTTAGCAGAGTTTGTTTTCTCTTCCTCTTTAAAGGCAATATTAATTATTTCTTTCCAGGAGAGGAAGTTTGAGTAAGATCAACAGAAAAAAAAAGGGAACAACAGAGAACAAAGTATGGTGGGAGAAACAGATAGAGGTGTGCAGTAAGAAACTGCCAGGGTACCTACCATTTCCAAGATGTTGTCCCAGAAAGGAAGGCATGCCTTGTCCTTGGGAAACAGAACAAAGACTCCAACTTAGAATGTGTATGTATAGAAAAGAAAACAATAAAAAAAAAAAAAAAAACAGGATTTTTTTGGTGTGCTCTGTGCCCTAGTTCAAGAGCAGACTTTTAAATGTGTTACAGGATCCAAAGATGATTTGAGCGGTGAGTTGGTTGTTACACACACAATCATCGAGTATGCTTCTTGTGTTCTTGGGAAGACGTTGGTGAAGGATTGATTTATTTAAATCTGGACTGCATGATAGAAAAAAGGCTCAAGAGAGCTGAGAGTTGAGAAAAATTACACGGATTCAATACCAAAGAGAATTTTTTTTTTTTTAAAAAAGGAATGTAGAACAAAATTAGAATTTAAAATGAAAGGCAGAAGGACAAGATTGATAAAGACATTGAAATAAGAATGAAGGACAAAGAAAAACATTTGGTAAATCACAAAAAAAAAAAAGAACAAAGAGAGAAGGACAAAGTAACTTTTTTTTAGTTTTTTTTAAATATAGTAAGAAAAACAAAATGATGAAGAATCCAAAAAGTGAAAGTTGGTAAAGCACATAAACAAACAAAAACACACAATTTGAAAGAATTTTAAAGCCACTGATAAGACAGACCACCATCAATTTTCTGTTTTTTCTTTTCTTTTTAAAAGGAGGTTAAACTGCCCCTATCCCCCTTAGGTTTCAATTCCACGTCCCTATTTTGGTTTCAATTCTTTCTTTCTTTATCTTTACCTTTAGTACCTTTCGGTGTTTTTAATTCTCTTTTTCAAACAAAAAAACAAAAACAAAAACAAAAAACAAAAAACAAAACCAAGAAAGAACATCTGTAAATTGTGCCACAGAAAAAACTGTACACTTGGATCTTCAATGACATCTTAATCTACATTTACAGAAGTTTCCAGCCTTGTGCTCAGTAAACAACATCATTACCGGCCACAAAAAGGCGTGAAAAGTAAGATAAGATTATGTTTCCACATCGGCTTTTCACGCCCATGTTCTGATTTTCTAGAATGAGATTTGACATCCTTTCGTTAATTCAACTACTAAAACTAAACTGTGAATATAACATTAGCAAAATTGTTGTTTTCTTGCACTTTTTTATATGTTTTTAAATTTTATTTTCAGTTGCAATGCATTGGCTGAGGAAAATGAATTATCTCCAGGCCATGAATTAAGGACAGAGAATGACAGGTCCCTTGTTGAGAGCCTTCACCCCATAGTGGGTGGGTGGGTGGGTAGGGTGGGCGTCAAGGCTCAAATTAGTAAGTAAGGAACTAAGGGGTCATGTTGAAAATCAAATCAAACACTGATTACATCGTTAACTTTCTCCATCATTATAACAGCGGTCACTTCCAAAGTACACACCCCTCAGGAGATTAAAAGACTGTCTTCTTTGAAGGCAAAATGCAAAAGAGAGACTCTAAACTCAAAGCATTTACTCTCCGTGATTCTTCAAGGTTTTCGTCTGATATAAAGGGAAAGTAGGCAAGGAGTGTCACGAGATGGACTTGGCACATCTCAGGATCAAGAAAACTAAACACACCCACATATTATTTCTACTCGGGAAATAAGAAATTACTTTGACAGACATCTGCGTCGACCCTTTAGCCCTACAACCTACTCGCCATTACAGTATCTATGGACAGTGACTCGAGAGTAAATGTGTCATGCGCAGCATGATATCACGCTAACAAATCCATCTCATCCATCTCACTCTACACTGCTGAATTCTTGCTAGATTTATAAGGAAGCATGAATATTATATTCATCTGATCTATCTACATCCAATCAAGGATGAGTTAGGCAAGTGGGTATGCAAGTTAATGGGAGCATATATAAAGAGGGATGAAGAATTAATTGGCACCTAACCAAAAGAAACTGTTCTCACCTTGTGTGAAAGAAATAATAACTACATCTCGCACTCATGCGACTGAAATATTGCTTACCGCTAGAACAAGATTCTTGACTTAGCGACAAAAAGCTTAATAAACAACTTCTTGACACCAAGGCATTGTACCTAGAGTGTGGTTAATTTGAAAAGCAGGTGAGAGAAAAATGGCAGAATGTTTTAGAGTAAAATGATGTCTATTAGTATGTATTTTTTATATATACTCATCAATATGAATATTGATTCGTTCCTTTATCCATATGCATACTTAAATGCTATTCAAGATATTATCTTATGAGCATCCTTGCAACTATCATAATGTTATACATAATTGACTTCTCTTTTAGCGCTTTAAAGTTAAGAGCACAATACAGATCAATTCATTGATTCCCATAATATGCGGAAAGTCCTCTATACCTTAACCGAACCATGTGTTAAATTCTCAAGAATGTATTAATAAATCATGTATTGCTATATCTGTGTGAGACTCAAGGGATGCAATATTTCATAAGTTGCCAAACAACTCCCTTGATTTAAGCTTCTTCTATGTTTTCGTAATAGTAACTGTTATCATTAACATTGTTATTATTATTCATATTGGTATCATTATCATCATTAACATTATTACTATTAATATTACAATTATCATGTCCTTGAGTGCGACATAATGTCCACTATTACTTCATTAAGTTGCAAGACAACTTCCATTATTTAGCGATTATTATGCACATAGCTTTTGTATCTATATTAATAGTGGAAGGAGAAACACTGTGTTACGATGCATACCCACGAGCGCTGTCAAGCACGGGCGTAATGTGTCTATTATTAAGAGGGCGCTAATTACTGACCAGCCCCACACTTTACGCTCATCACGAGACAGATCGCTCCTTCATCAAAACGAAATTCTTCCTATCTTCAGTTTCTGGTTTTCCGGCTCCACCCAACAAGCTAAGGTCAGCTTTGGGACACTCCAGGACTTCCTGTCAGACGTCAGCACCCTGCCCAATGACAGGAAACGTGGCCGACAAAACAAATACTAGATTAGTCCATATGACTGGACTAGAAGAATCTGTCTGGGAACTCTTAAAGCCAGTAATTTTTTTCCAGTGATTATAAGAGCTACAGGCCCTGATTTATTTTTTTCTCCATAAAGGAGCAAAACTTATCACGTAATAAAGAACCCTCTTTTCTTATGAAGCAAAATTGATCACGGAGTTGATGAAGTTATTTCTTATCCTGCAAAATTGGGGGGTTAAAAATTACTTATTTTTTAAACATGGTCGATCTCCTTCTTCTCTCTCCCCTCTGTCCTCTCACTTTAGTACTTCTACTTCTATAGAATCAGCCTTTTAAGCGCAGTGTCTGAACTAAAATACCGAGAGTGGGGAAGTGCGTCCGTCTCCTCCAGAGCATCTTTATTCCTCCTCCGCCTTTTCTCTCTATTGGTCTCTGACACGCAAATGACATGTTGAAAAGGAGGACAGCTATGACAGGTATCTAGCAACCCGCAAACTACATTTGAAAACAATTCATGTTGACCACTGACTCCCAATAGGTTCATTTTAAATTGGCCTGTGCCCCTGCAAACAAGAAAATGCCACAGCCAAAAACCACACGAGTTAGCCACCTTATTTGACAACAGTCCCTTTTCCATGTCACCAAATTAACACAACAGAAGCGGCTGATAAGTGCTTGTCCGCAAAAGCAGAAGCAAAAAAATTCCCTTTGTGATAACCAGGTTCTTAGAAAACGAGCTCGTAGACTAAAAGTAGGTCTACTTCAGTTGATCTTGTTTGTCACTGTTTAGTTTCCAGATATTGAGATGTCAAGACACTTAGTAGGCAGAGATAAAGATAGTTGGGAACAGAAAATTTACATGGGAAGTGAAGAAGAGTGGCTTTGATAATTTAAAAAAGGGGAATTAAATAGACTGAAAAGGATCTTGGCTGACACCCACTTAGAGCTGGTAATGTGTTTTCAAAATTCAGAGCAAAAATAGCAACGAGCAAACTTGTTAATAATGACAACAATGATTGCATATAAAGCAGCAATGCACACAATAAGGTCTGGAGAAGTATTACCATTTGTTTTCTGTCTGTCTATCTGTCTGTCTCTCCCCCCCCCCCCCCCCTCAAACCATTCAAACTCTATTCAAAGCAGACTGCTCTTCTTTTCCGTCTACTCTTACTTTTTGCTGGTAAATGTCATTATAAATAAGCTCTGCGTCCATGCTGCTGAAATGCAGTCAGGCTTCTGGCTGACACTTCAAAGAAAAATACAACAATTATGCAAAATTACCTCAAAAAATTAACAATGAAATGCAATAATAATGTAGGAATAAAAACAAACAAACAAAACAAAACATAACAAAAATACAGACAGCCTGAGGCAGTAGAAAAAGAGGAAAAGAGAGAGAAAGCCAAGCAAAAATTTGTTCAGAAGCATCATAAGTACACACAGACACACACACAATTTCCATGTTCCAACAACTTAGATGTAGAGAAATGCTGCAGTGGCATACATCAGTTTTGTTTTCTTAAGTGTTGTTGCTGATTTTCTGAACATTAACCTCACATTCATAGGAAAAAAAAACCCCAAAAAATTCTCTCTCTCTCAGAAAGAACTTGAAAAAAATATCCCCCCCCCCCCCCACACACACAAAACTACAGTTCTCTACACATACACACCACCAGGAATACTCAACGGAAAAGAGCCACACACATGATCTCATTGTATATAATACAATGCACAAAGTACACTACTCCTTGATCAATTACTGAGAATTATCAGAAAGACCCTGATCCATTTATATATAACATACACCTCTGCAGCCTCACACAGTTTCAATCAATTCCAGTTTGTACAAGAAGCCATTGTATACTATAATTCAATCTCCAATATTGCAAGGAAAAAAAAATGTGCTGGAAATCAGTATGACCCAAGCATTCTGCAATATACGATTGAATAATGAGTTATTATATCCCTCGAGTAGGAAGAATCTCTTCACTATCACCATTTGCAGGATTCTTAAATATAGGAAGAACCAACAAAGAAGGAGGACTGTTCCTCTTAAAAATATATATATATGGGCAAATCCACGCAAACGTTTGACACATGTGTAAGGTGCAAAAAAAGGAAGCTGAACAAAGTCAATTTTGACTGTTTTGCTTCAAAAATTTTGTAGCAAATAGCTGAAAAGTTCGCAAATCTAGAGTGATGCATGGTTTTTGAAAAGAATGACGGCAATGAAAGAAATCTTAAGTTTCACTCTCAAAAATAGCTTTTTTCAACAGCGGAATTCTTACATCTCAAACTGCGTCACATTGTTTCTCATTTTAACTCAGAAATTATTCCTTTTGAAGTTTCTCCCTTGTCTAAAATGAAAGCACTGAGATGGATCAGTATAAAACACCAAGCGCTATCTCCTCTCCTCACCACTGTATTTAGCTCACGTTTTGTCCGATAATACATCGCTTAATGTTCTCCGATTACTATTTAATGCTAGGTTCAAATATGTTCAAATTGGGTCTAATATAATAATAAATCAACATTCTATATACGATTTGTGCGATTTTTCCATACGTGGCTTTGTTTTACAGCTGCACGCTTTTTTCTACCGCTTGCGAGATTTTTGTCACGATGTTACGAGTAAAATCACCCCTTCATTTTGAGGGTCAACGATTTATGAAACCGTTGGTTTTGCTGTCTTCGCATTCTCTCACGCATGTGTGATTTGACACTGGATGAAATAGCTGGCTCGAAGATGGCATCGCCTTGTGACAGTAAGTTTTTCATTTTCGTCCTTGATTTTCTACTGTGTTACGTGTAAGACTTTCTCGGCGTTTCGTTACGTGATAAGACGAAATCTTTATGATTTTTTTATGTATTTCTTTTTTGCATTTTTTTCTAAATATTAATTTACGGTAGAAAAAATTCTTGCTAATACTTCGGACTTTGAGATCTGGCATTGGTTTCCGCTCCCAATTTGACCCGATTGTGCGCTCACAACAGAATTTCGGACAAAGTAATGAATTTCGGACAAAGTAATGAATTTCGTCCGTGTTACAAGTCAGATCGTGATTTGCTCTATTTAGAGCTGTAAGGATAGATTTTTTTATTCATTGTTAATATGACGACACGGTTTGTTTTATCAGATGCAACTGAAGGGTCGGAGATTCTTTGCAGTCTTTGTTTTCGTATCACACGTAATGGATATTCCTGGACGACACGTTATTTTTAGTCCAAGTTACGTTTAAGAGTGGGGTTTGGTGTTTTGAAGTAAGAAGTTGCATATAGGTTCGTAATTTATGTTAGTGATATTGACCAAATAAAAATCAATTTATGTCTTTTACCATGTTGGTAAATTGTATCGAGATCTTACGCGTAACGGGAATTTCTAGGACAACAGACTTTTTTCAGTCCCAGTTACGTGTTAGACCATGGGCACAATATTTATTCTTTGAAAACCTAAATAATAAAACATTTAAGGGTTATTCTTTTTCTCTTTCATGAACGTGCTTTGGGAGTTCAATTCAACAACTTTCTGATTTTACTTAAGTTGACTTGACAGATTTTTCAACGATTGGGATCTTACTTGTAACTGTGACATGATTTTGGTTTTCGTCCTTGTTACAGGTAAGACCATTGGGCCACTTTTGTTTTTGTTTTTAAATTATGTGATAAAAGTTTCAGAAGTTTTGATTTTGTTGGTTAGAAGCATACTTTGGGAGTTAACTGACTTTTTTTTTCTTAAATGTTAAGTTGATTAAACATCATTTTCTACCATTGTGGTCTTACTTGTAACTGTGACATGATTTGGGATTTTTGTCCTTGTTACATGTAATACCATATGGTCTTTTTTATTGTTTTTTTTAAAGAACAAGTTGTAAAACTGTTAATGGTTTTTAATTATCTGTTTTAAAAACATGTTTTTGATGAAGATTTGACTGCCCAAATCAAGATGTTTTGATTACACATCTCTTTCAACCTTGTGGTCTTACTTGTAACCGTGACATGATTTTTGGTTTTGTCTCAGTTACATGTAAGATCATGGGCTTACTTGTGTGTTTTTAAAGATGAAGAGATGAAATTTTAAAAGGTTTCCATTATCTATTTTAGAAACAAATGAAAAGAGTTAGATTTGACTTTATTTTAAGTAAAGTTAAATTGATTATATAGTATTTTTAATAACTGTGGTCTTGCATGTGGCAGAGAGGTACGGTGCCCGCCTTTCAACCGAAAGGTCCTGGGTTTGAATCCCATGAACGGCGAAAAAAATTTTTCGGTTAATTCTGATTGGTTGTCACTCCATGGTAGCATAGAGAAACAGGAACCTCTGAAACCCAAAGAGCCGCGGGTTTGAGCCCCATGAAAGCAAAAATGACTGGCCGTTTTTCTGGTCGTAAGCCACTCCTTGGTCCTGAGAAGGTGGGATCGAGCATCTTGTCCTATTGGAGACGAACGATGAACTAGGGGGTCCCGTGTGCAACGTGCAATTTTTTGGGACAGGGAGACAGCGTCATCTACAACCAGGGGGCCTCCTAGCTTTACATCCATCTCCGATAGGAT
>JBCIKM010356966.1:0-11127 GCA_039654465.1 Melibe viridis
AGAGAGAGAGAGAGAGAGAGAGAGAGAGAGAGAGAGAGAGAGAGAGAGAGAGAGAGAGAGAGAGAGAGAGATTTAGTGCCATGAACCTTCCAAAATTACAAACTGCAGTCATCGGCCTCAGGCTGTTTTAGTGTCTATGCCTCTGACAGGCCTGAAGTAAGGAAGCACTTCTTCATTGTGTGTCACACATGGAATGACCGAGGTTCTCGTCCATCCTATTGTTACTTCCCTTTGCTTGTCAACTCAAGATTTCCTTTGCACCCGTTCTTGAGGTTCCATTTCTATATTCTAATTGATACAGGTCATTGCGACACAGGTTCATTCAAACCAACTATGAATGTGCATGAACGGAGAATGGTGTGCATATCTAATTCTATTGCTGTTTTCTTGTTTGGTCATGTTGAAGTCATTGTTGGCTTTTAAGTCAAATATTTTGCAAAATTTTTGAAAATTTTTGCGAAAAAAATTTGCAGATTTTGCAGCTGTGTTGCAAGCTAAAATAGTGCAAAACTTTGCAACTGATACAAAAAACTGTGGGAACGGGTAAGACCAAAACCAGCAGAGATGATTTCAACTAAAAAATTAAACAAATCTCTCAAAACACATATCAACACCACAGAGAGATGACAAAATGACAAAAATATCATCCCTCCTTACAAACAATGGCTATCACTCACAACAGCATCATAGCCCAGGAAGATCCAGGATCTTTAAACCCCCTTTGTGTTCTAAAGCACTCAGTACATTTAATTTACTGCAACTGACAAAAAATCAAACCTCTCAACCAGCAAAAAAATACAGAGAATCGTCCTCCAAGTCCTACAAAAAGTATTAAGTACAATCACAGTGAACAGCACTAGTGTTGAGACCAAATGTTGAGATGTTTCTTTTACCATCTCTAAGTCGTTTCAGGCAACACAGAAGCACCTCTGACAATGCTTTGGTGTAAAGATGGCTCAAAGCAAGAATGAGAAAGGAAATAAAGAAAAGTTCTCTTTATTTGGAATTGATATGAGCTCTGCTTTTGATACAATATGTCAACAAGCACAAAAGGATCAGATAAAATTAATTGAAGTTCTGCTTTCAAAGATGAATTTTTCAATTGTGGCAATGGAATAATCAGCATAAGGAGAACTCTTGGTGTATCTCAGGTAGCCTCAGCCCCATGTTGTTTATGGCAAGCACTGAAAGGCCCTGAATTGGAACTGGCAGAGGGCAACAAAAGTGGAGGTTAATAATATGCAGATAATGTTGATCTGATTGTTTATACTGTGTAAGACGAAAAAAAAATGTGATATAGCAAACACAGTGAAAGTCCAGAATGTAAAAGGAATTGAATCAAAAACAGAAATAACCCAGATAAAGAGATCTAGGAGAACATGAAAACATACATAGGCATACAAGGAAGGGAATATTGGCACAAAAGCATCTTAATAGAAATAAAATCAATGTGGAAGTGGAAGAAAAAAATATATATTCGAAAACAGCAAAAAGTAACTAAGGTCATCTGAATCATTAATCATACCAATACTATTATGGCAGACGCTATCTGTCCACATGGACCAATTGTCCTGCAACTGTCTGTCCACATTGACAATAACATTTTGATTAATAGACTGACAAAAAGCCAAAAATATTGGTTTGTAAGCAGATGCAATCATAGTAATATATAAAAAGTATTTCGGTTGTGATTGATTAAAGAATTGACACAATTGTTGTATTTGTATGTGTACCTTTATTCAATGTTTTTTCAAGTATTTTGCACTGATGGCACGCAGCCAATCAAATCCCTTGAAATATTAGAATGTGGACAAATAGTTACTTCATACTATTACAGTATGAAACAACTGAATAATGAGAAGTGAAAAAGGTCAATTTGTGACCTCTGGAGGTTGTGTACAGGGAGAACTGATAAACTGTCAACCTTTTTTGGCTTATAAAAATAGATAAAAAAAAAAATACAAAGAAAAACAAGTTGTTGAGATTTTAAAGATCAGAACTGATCCTAATAAAAATCATCACAGCGGTCCTACAGAAAAGCATGTTTATTTTTGGTGGTTTACATAACAAATGTAATAATATAAATTTTAAATTAGAGATATAAGTAGACAAGACATTGCGTTCAGTGAAAACCTTTGCTTCTCTTTGTTCAACCACCTCCCCTGTGTGGTACAGGAGAAGTCCAGAGTGATATTAGAGGCACTCATAACATCCACTTTCAGCACTTGTTGAGCCCAAGGTTCCAGAAGAATCTCCTTCAAAGCCATGGTTAGCGTATGGAACGACAAAAGCTGTGGTGTTAGCCTGTTTTCCTACAGCTGTGTTGATGTATGGCTTGCCATCCGCAATCCAAGTTTCATAAACTTCCTCCTGAAGCTCGCAGATGGCATATATGTGTTCCCTTTCTGCCTTCATCTTTCTTTTAATCACTTCTTGCAGGGCATCGAAGATGAAAATGTACTGCATCTAATATTGGGATGGAAGTCAAATATTCACATTGATGCTGATCAAATAACACAAAAAAGGACAAACACACAAAATGCACAACATATTTTATTTGTTTTAAGATTTATTTTTTGTGTCTCAAATACAGGGTGATTAAAAAATATTAAAGAAAAAATCATTACACATTTTTTCATGTCTACAGCATTTTGGTGGACTTAATCAGTGGCTACTTGATAGAGTAGTGATCAAAGTTTGATTGTGTGTCAATTTCACAGCCGTCGTTAGTTTAATTTGATTAGGGGAGATAAGTCAATATGAAAAAGTGCCTCAGTGATGGATTTGGAGGAAAGTTTGATGTCTGTGCTTGGCCTGTCAGATCCCTGGATCTCACTGTGTGTAATTTTTTCTTCTAGGGCATGTCCTTAGTTAAGACAAAGATCATGTTCCACAACTTCCAGACAGTAAATTGTAAGTGTTGATGATTTGAAAGCTCAAACAACAGCTGCAGTCAACACAGTGGACTGTGGCAGTGACATACTAAAGCGTATACGGGAGCAATTCTCGTATTGCCTTAATGATATCCACACTACCAGTAGTGGCCACATTGCCCATTTGTAAAACATGAAATATAATTTCAAAGTGTACACAAAATATGTTTTCATTCTGGAGATTTGTAATGTTTTTAGTTTTTAACACAACACGAGATGATTTTGTAATATTCTTTTTTAATTACCTAGTATAATAAAATTCAAAACATTGAGGTAGAAAGAATACTAATATGAAAACACAAAATTTCAACAAAAGTGGTCTTTCGAATAAAAGGTCAATTTTGAAAAGAGTATATATCCTTTGTTGTATTAAAATGAATATCACAACAATGCCATTATTTCCCATATACTCCCTGATGATCTATATTTTGTGCAACTGGCCAGCCAGAAGAAAAGGTGGAGGGATTATGGTCACACACAAGAAAACTAAAAAGTTAAGATGGATAAAAAAGAGAAATAAAGCTACACCTGCTCAGATTTTAGAGGAAATTGAGCAAGTCCTACTTGATATATCTATTCTTTCAGACTCTCTCTCTCTCTCTCTCTCTCTCATTCTCTCTCTCCCTCACACACACACACACACATACACACACACACACACAAACACACTCACACAAATCTCTTCATCAGCGTTCCCCACCCCTCCACTTTCCTCCTATCTTCCTCTCCCAATCTCCATCTCTCTCTCACACACACAAATGCACACACAAACACACACAGAAACACACACACACACACACCTCTTAACTAGGCTTACTCCCCCCTTCTTTCTCTCCCACTCTCCTCCCATCTCTCTCCCTCTCTCTCTCTCTCATTCACTAACACACAATAAGGCAAAGAAAGCCCAGCCCCACTTTATATTGTTATACTAATTCAGCCTAACTTCACAGTTAGAACACTTTTTAAATTACCAGCTCAAATCTGTGACCTTCCAATAAATAACCCTCACTGTTTTGTTTTCACAGACTATGATAAGCACCATCTTGAGTGGCACTACTGTCACACTCTTTGCATTCACCTACTAACGTTAGTAACAAAAAGGCCTATTTTTCAGTAAAAAATCAATATAGTCCAGTTTCTGAGGCCCTGGCATGTAATATGGCCTAAGGTCTTAATGTTATAAAAAAATCAGTACGATAGCATGTTCCGTTTTATTCACATTAGGGTTTGAAAAATTGCTCAAACCTCTTAACAGCCGTAGCTCAAATGTGTATTTTAGTCGGTTATGTTAGTACGTGATTCAGGCGACGAATTGAAAGCATTGCCTACAAATACAGATGAAAGATCCCTCCTTATTGGTGGGGACTTTTATTTACTGGATATAGAATGGAAAGAAGGGACATTCAGTCATACCCATAACAATAAGGCTACAAATGACTTATTTTCCAAAACTATTAAGGACCTTAATGCACAGCAGGTTGTTAACCAAAAAACTAGACAAAATTCTACCCTAGATCTGTTGTTCACAAATTTCCCCTTCATAGCACAAAAACATCAAAGTAATGCCAGGTTTCAGCGACCATCAAAGCATGAATATTGAATACTTGGCAAATCCTCCAAGGCCCAAAAAATCGAAACGAGAAATTTTATTACTGGAAAAAGCAGACATTGCCTGTATGAAAGCCGAGACAGAAAGTTTTGCTTTTGCTTTTTTAAGTTGTTACAATCATGAAAACCGACAATGGCTTTTTATGGCATTCCATATATACTAAATTATTAGAGATTTTAGAAAAAAAATGTTCCAATGGAAATTAGCTCCTCACACTGTCGACAGCCCCAGATCGACACCGAAACCAAAATAAACAGAAAATAGTGTAGGTACAGTGCTGAGGTGAGTCAAAACCATAGAAAGAAAGGAAAAAAACAGGAAGTCGTCAGAGGAAGAAATCAAACCCAGGACCAGTCACGGCACCCACAGGGCACTGTCTTGGCTCTTCTGCTATTTTTGAACTACATAAACGATATGCCCGATAAAGTATCTGAGGGCTCTAACATCCGTCTTTTTGCTGATGACACCCTACTATACAGGAGAGTCATAACACAAAGAGATACAGACATCCACCAGCAGGACTTCAACAAACTCCAGGAATGGGAAAGAGAGTGGGAAATGGAAATCCATCCAAAGAAGTGCAAAGTCATCTGTGTGACCAATTAAACAATCCATCCACAGAAGTGCAAAGTCATTTGTGTGACCAATAAAACAAAAGCTATTCAAAGTGAATACATGATCCATGGAGAAAAACTTGAAACAGCAACTAAAGCCGACTATCTTGGAGTGACCTTGGACAGTGAAATGACGTGGAATAACCACACTGACAAAATCTGTCAGGAAGGAAACAACACGCTCAGCTTTATCATGAGAAATACATCATTATGCCTTAATGTGGTGAAAGACAAATGTTACAAAATGCTGGTCAGACCGACATTTGAGTATTGCAGCAGTGTATGGGACCCCTGAACAAAGACATCAATCCAAACGCTTGAAAGAATACAAAGTGTGGATGTCTACAACATCTTTGACGGGAAACAAAGTGTCTCTAAAATGATGACACAGAGCAATTGGCCCTTTCTGCAAGAAAGAAAAAACAAACATAAACTAAAATGTTTTCCTCAAAGGAAGAACTGGAGAAACAACCATCCCAGTCAAAAACCTTAAAAGGCACCCCAGGAAAGAACACTAATAAATTTTACCCTATTCAACAGTTCATGCCCTCCAGTTTTCATTCTTTCCAAGCACCATAACACAATGAAATTCTCTCCCGATAGACATTTGAGGAGCCAAAAGTTTCACAACATTCCAGAACAAGCTAGACAGACAGACAGACACTGTTTATTAGGATAAATCAGAGAAAGCATCTCATGTTGCCACCCCCTCCACACCATGTCGCGTCTTCCTTCATTTTAATGAAGCTGCGGCAGTATTGGACTGGACTGTATACATGTGTCCATCTACAAGTCACCAAAACATAACAGATTTAAAACTTGGAACTCCTGCAACCACCCTCAAAAGATTGATTTATAATGATGATGATAATTTTACTTTATCCAGAGATCTGTGGTTCGAGTCCTGGCCGTGGAGGTTGATTTTTTAGACAATTTATTTTTCTGTATTTATTTACCTTTCTCTATGACTTTGTCTTGTTCTCCTCTCGACACCGTATTCATACAATTACTATTTTCACAATCTTTGATTCAAGGTGTGTCTGCTCCCTGCCATTACTTCTGTTTATTCATCAAATTAAGTATTTCAACCAATTAAAAGTAAACAATGGATTGCTGATAGTCTGGAATCAGTACACAGTAAATCTTGCTTACATGTTATTGATTTCAATGTAGTTGTAATAAGCAAACTCCTTTCCTGTTTTTTTTTATTTACATGAAAAAATAATTCAAATTGATTCATGAGTGTGTACACAATTTCAGAGCTGTAAGTGGACAATTAGCTGAGAAAATAAAAAAAAACCCACAAACCATCTATTTGTGAATGGACAATAGTATATTTTGGTGATATGTTTTTTTACTCTGACTCAGAGCAATGGTAGAATGTTATATTTGGATCTCTGAATGGTGCAGTGGGAATGATTTTGATTCTTGTAATACGCTGTTGAGCACTTGTTATGCATAAATTACATATAATTATTATTATTATTATTATTATTATTATTATTATTATTAATATTATTCATAATCATCATTCAAAAGAATATTTCTTAGCTTTAATGATATACAGTTTTGTGTAGAACTTCAGAATTGTAAGCTTAATTTGGAACAGTAGTTACAACCTAGCACTGTGTATTAATGACCTTTGGAAGAGAGGAAGCGTAAAAAGTCAACTAAATTGTTCATTAGACCTGGATCAATGTCAAGAGGTAGCATTATGTTATCAAATTAGGTAATTTGCGATAGTTGTATTAGTACAGTGTCAATAGAAGGTTAAACCAAACGATAGAAAAAGGCAAGTAAAGAAAATTTAGAGAATGAATTGTCTCAATAAGCCTACCTCCATGGCCGGGAATCAAACCATAGAACTCTAGATTGCTGGTTCAGTGCACAATCATTACACTACTGAGGCTGTCCAACCATTGAGACAATTAAATTATTTAACCCTTTCCTTGGCACACAAGTGCGCAGTGCCCGCACAATCAAACAGAAATAACAACAAAAACACTGTACTCAAACAACTATTTTCACAATCTTTGATTCCTGATGTCTGCTCCCTGCTAATACAATTTGCGGTAGATCTCTTGCCCTGAAGAGTTATGAAATAACTTAAGGACCTCAAAGCAGGATCCTTTGGGATCCTAGCACAATGTTTAAGTGATTTATTTATTTAATCACTCAATCCCAAAGTTGACAAAAACCCTTTCCCACTTTGGATGCATTGGAGACGAATCCACTCACTTCTGCCTGGACCATGTGAGGCCGGGCCTTCCTCATCTCCAGGACGTAGTTGTACACGTCAATGGTGTCGTCCAGGCTGTGTCGGTCTATGTACTGCATGAAGTAGTCCAGGGCAATGAAGGTACCCGTCCTGCCCACGCCTGCTCTGGGGACACACAACAGTGAGGATGGGACAGGTAAGGGCTTGGCAATACACAACCAACAATGCCATAATCATAAACCTTTAATTTAATGAAAAGTTTTCCATGGGGAATAGAATCAAATATCTTGTAAAAATCATATTATATAACATATGATAATGATAATGGTAAGAATTTATATAGCGTCTAAATCCGCCAAGTGCTCAGAGGCGCTTGACATAAAATCAACATGGCACAGCAAAGATTTATTATACTATGTTTTGTTTTGTTATCCATATCACTCCATATCTCATAGGCAGTGTTGGGACCAAGGAGCCAGGAAGAATTCTGGATCACAAGAAATGAAGACAAGCATAGGATAGGTCCACCATGCCTAATCTTGTGTGGCATCATGAGAAATACAAGGGGTATTACTCGATCTTAAGCCAAACAATAGTCGCTGTTGCCTTGCACCAAACTCTCACACTTACAGGGATACCTTTGAATTTCCCATTTACATTTCATATTGGACAAATAAGTTTTCAATGAACCACATTTCCTCTATTCAGATCTCTTTTTTAGAGTTATTCTATGAAACAATAATTAGGTAAGATTTTTGTTGCTTATTTGTTTGTTTGTTTGCTTGCTTGGTTCATCCATCGTTTTGTTTGTTTGTTTTTGAGCTCCCCTTGCCTCTTCATCCTATACAAAGGGCCTCCCTGTAGGGTGATGGGTAAACAACTAAAACTGTGAAAAAGCTCTCTAACTAATGTGTTAAATAAGGTGGGAGGTTGAGACTCCAGATGGCGAAAGATGACGATAGATCTAAAGTGACCT
The DNA here is from genome assembly GCA_039654465.1 of Melibe viridis. Lineage (NCBI taxonomy): Eukaryota > Metazoa > Mollusca > Gastropoda > Nudibranchia > Dendronotidae > Melibe > Melibe viridis. Next base: position 8,351 of record JBCIKM010356966.1, read on the forward strand.
GCAATGACAAGCAAAGGAAGGTGTACCAACCTGCAATGAAAGATGACTGGTTTAGAGCTATTGTGCATGATCACCGTACGGACCACTTGTAAGAACTCAAGGACATCACCACAGGACAGGTTGGCACTCAACTCCGAAAAGCCATGGAAGTAGAAGTGGGTCACGCAGCCACTTGCTTTACCCTGTAAAGTTATGAAATTGTCTATCAGTTCTATATGGTTGTCCTTTTCATATCATCAAACAAATTTAAGAACTGTTTTAAACCACACTTGAGCTTTTGCCCTGGAATCTCAAGAAGCAACGCTGTCAGCTAATTTCAGACCATGAAGAGTCACATGTTAACTTTGAAAAGCTGCAATTTTCACACATCAGAGTAATGCCAGTACTAACTTAACTTTCTCTTCTTTCCCCGTATTTTATGATAATAAAACAAGAATTAAACATTATTTGCCAAACACATCATTCAACACATGTGCTTGAACTGTGCCTTTCAGCTATAACACTAGGTACCAGATTCGTTTAAAAAAAAAAAGCTAAATTGATATCTAATTATTCCTTCCTTACCAACCACAGTTTAAAGTTACGAATGGTGTATTTGTTGTGCTGTGAAATGTTGATCATCTTCACCAACACACCGCCATAGCTGCAGGGCTCGTTCAGCTTCTCAGGCCAGTAAGGATCATTCTTTATTTGTAAGGGGTTAAGGAAGGAAACAGCTAATAATAAGAATAATAAGAACAATAATACGTGAAGTAAAAAAATTTAAGTCGATACAATAAGCATTTTTTGTCATATAAGGTGTGTATTAATTTGAAGCCTTTTTGTCAGAAGGCACGGTGGTCAGAAAATGTAAAAAATCGAGGAGCAGGCAGAGCAGGAGATGGAACAAGAGGTGGAGGAGGAGGAAGGGGGAGTGGTGGTGGTGGTGGTGATGGTAGAAGGATTGAATATGAAAAGTGGTTTTTACAAAAAGCCTTTTTATTTCAAACTTCACCAAAATTGTTGTTTTGAGAAAAACTTTGCCCATATTTGAGATTGAAAATTAGAAGCTATTTTTAGATAAGCAGCATGTTTGACAATCAAATTGTTCAATTCTGCCATTAATACAGATGTGGCTTTTGGGTGAAAAACGTTGGTTAAAAAAACCCCACCATTTTTCAACATAGCAGACACCTTAAATTATAGTGAAATTCATCTCCCCCCCCCACCCCCCACACACCTCAATGATAATAGGCAACAACAGCCAAAACAAAACAAAACATACAAAAAGAAAAAATAAAGTTAAATGCACCCAGAAAACAAAACAAAACTGGTTTTCAGACAAACAGGCTTTATGCTAAATGGGTCTTCTACATGTAAATCAGAGGGTTGGTTTGTTAGAAGACCTGTTTGTCCGAAACCCACTATTTTTAATGTTTTTTGGACAAACAGGCTTTCTGACATACAGGCTTTCTGATAAAACGGTGGGCACGGAATACAAAAGTATTTTGGGGTAACTACCAATTGACCACAAAAAGAGAACACCTCAAAGAGACTCTCCTATGACAATTATAAAAAGCAACAATATGAACGCAATTTTGAACAAAACAGTTGTTGGTACTGAAATTGTTGTTAAGTTTTTTTTGTTTTTTTTTCAGTAGTGAGTGTCACATCCTTGGGTGCAGATAGCATGCTAGATCTTACCTCTCATACACCTTATGTATGGGTAAATGAACATTTAGGGGATGGTGTTCCTGTCTCTAATCAGTTGTATTGTATAAGTTTGTTGGGATTCTGAGCATTTTTGTCACAACCTCCCCGCCCAACGGAGTTAGTCCCATCCAGATGTGCTCTATTGGCTGGAGATCAGGTAACAACACTGGTTATGTAAGGACTTCAAAAGACTGGTTTTCAAAAATGTCTTTGCAAATACTTGCAACACATGGGAGATTTGAAAAAAGCGTATAATTTTGGCTCAAAACAGGATAAGCTTTATCCATGCATGCTTTGTTTTGCATTTTGTCTGATATACATCATGATGCAAGAGTTTATTTACTTGTTTCACAGCTGTTCAAAAAGTGACATCTTAGCAAATTAAGCAAAGGGTGTGTACCCTTCAGCAAAGCAATGTGACACAAAATGTCAACAAATACATGAGATGTGGCAGAAAACCAGAGCTTTCTATCTTTCTTGATTTTTTTAGTTATTCCAATTACAAGTTGTTGAAACATAAATTAAAAAAAAAAACAACCTGTAATATGATTTATGACTTGTTGCCAAAAGATAAATAATTTATAAGAAATGGAATTTATTTATTAGCCAACCCTTGTAGATTGGCAGTTGACTTGGTTTTTGGAACAACTCCTGTTTTATGCCTATGATCGTGAACTGTAAATTGATGATCACTATTATTATGAACAGGTTAAAAGGTATATCTTTAAATAAAGATCTCTTTTATCATTAAAGGTAATTTAATATTTGCGTAATTAACTTCACTTTAAAATAAAAATGACAAATCAAACCTCTTCAATGAGGCATATTCCTGCAATTAACACTGGGAAGTCAGACACACAGTTGATTTTGATGTGTGGCTCTTAAAAGCACATAGACAGTAATACTCAATCTCACTGTGTCAGTTGATATGATTTAAAGAGGATGCGGAGGAGTAGGAGGAGGAGGAAGAGTAGAAGCAGGAGGAGCAGGAGGAGCAAGAGTAGGAGGTGCAGAAGAAGAAGAAGAAGAAGAAGAAGAAGAAGAAGAAGAAGAAGAAGAAGAAGAAGAAGAAGAAGAAGAAGAAG
>JBCIKM010357181.1:0-11126 GCA_039654465.1 Melibe viridis
TGTGTGTGTGTGTGTGTGTGTGTGTGTGTGTGTGTGTGTGTGTGTGTGTGTGTGTGTGTGTGTGTGTGTGCTTTCATTTGTTTGTTGTTGTTGTTGGCCAAGCTGTTAATAGTTATAGAGAGGGTGTCATCATCATTCAAAGCAAATCACAGAACAAGTTCTTACAACCATCAGTTTTTAATTTGTTACTGTCCAGCCTTTGATAGTTTCAGATCCTCCAGATACAGAAGAAAAGGTACATAACACAGGGCACCCTGGGTGTAGATCAGACTACCCTTTCTCTGTGCACAAAATGGTAACATGCCCTGACAGGTGGTTTGTGTATTGCCATATCTGTTAAGGTGCTTGTCTCACTTCCAGGAATATGACATTACGAAGCCCTCAGAGCACACTGATGACCGTCAATTAACACGGCATCAATAGTCCATATCTTAAGCAAATTCCTTTTCACCATAAAAGGGATCGGCAAAGCATCACTCACTTACCATGACGATGATGTGAGAGGCGGGCTGTTTGGCCCGCACAGCCTTGACCAGCGCCATGACGCCTTGGGTGACCTGGTCCACCGTGTGGCTGTGATTATTGTGGCCTGCCTGGATCACTATGACCTGCAAAACGTCACGGGAGAGGCAGAACGGACATCTTTAGAAATGTTTTGTTTGCCTGCTGTAAATCAACATATTCTTATCAATGTGACCAGACCATATGAAAAACTGCCATGCTTGATCACCAGGCAGTGTGAGTGATCATCGAAGTTATGTTTTTTTCCCCTCATGGGACCAGGTTTTCAATTTTCAACTGCAATGCCCATGGTAGGCAGAAAAAAGAAAACCCAACCCCCCCCCCCCCCCCCCATACAAAGATCAATAAAGACTGAGTTTCAAAATGAGGAAAATAAAAATAAAAATCCGAGTAATTTGTAGACATTTGATTTCATCTCAAACTAGGATAGATATCAATTTGTTAGAGGAATGAAGCACAGAGATGGCTATACCTACTATAGACAACATAAACTATAAATGTTCTTTCTAGACTATCTTCAACACTTCAAAATAAATAATCTATATATTGATATCGTGCATGAAAAACCAGTGGCTATTTTAAAGCTTACCAGATGTAATATAGCTTTTAGCAAAACTTGCAAAATGGAACATGTTTCAACTCTTAAATTATTCCTTTACAGGGATGTACGTGAGCCATGACAAAAAAAATAAGTCTGGAAGTTAGAGACTTACGTCGTTCCCATTCCCATTTAAAAAGGCCTCCCCCCCTCCCCCCACCACATCGGCACTCGCACAAATCAACATAACTTATTCAAAGAAGAACACTTTGGAAATATTCACACATTTGTCAAAAAACAGTCTGGAGATTAACACAAATGTTAAAAGATTTTATTCATTGCTAGTGTGCACACAAAGTCCTTCCTTTCGCCTTCAATCAAAATCTGTCTGCGGTAGTTTAAAAAAACTCAATGATGCTTCCAAGCTTTTTCCCCAGAGGATTCGTCTCAATGGTTGTCATCTACCTCAATGAAATGACAGATTGCTTTCATTTTTTCTTTTCAATTACCAACAAGAAAGGAGGAAAGAAAAGTTTTATTAATATGATTCTTGTATGTTTCTCTGAACAATAAAGAATCTTCATCGAAGCTCCAAGTATTGTTTCCATTTGCCTTTGTTTATTTTTATAACGGTGATTTCCGGTAAGTATTTTTCGTGAACTGTGTTGCATTGTAGTATCGACTTTAGTTTTTATGTCTCCTGCTGTAATCAGACTAAAGTGAAATGATCGGAAAGTAACAAATTAGCGACAAAATTTAAGACCAAACGCACAGCTGTGAAAATTTTGGAATTTCATTGCCATCCAAATCGATAAATTTTGACAGTTGACAGTCGCTGTGCGTGGATATATTGACTCCCTAGAGGCAACGCATTATGTGTGATGTGTTGGCAGCATCGCAGGGTGAGAGAAAGAGAGAGTGAGAGAGAGGGTATGTTACCAACCTGGATAATTATGCAGTAAGATGCCCAGACTAGTGTACTGATGAAGCACGGCAAGCGCACAAGAAGAAAAAGAAAAGTTAATTTTTGTATTTTATTTAAAACAAGTATTTCCTTCCCATTAGTTTCAAATGTCAGAATTCAGACTAAATTAAGTAGAAAAAATTTACACCCCTGTGTTTAGAATTCAAGTAAGATTAATTCTGCTGTCATTTTTAGGATAGATTTTGACGTATTCTCTTCTCTGTTGCACTCTCTCCTGTATGCCAGTAAACCTGAAGAGCTGGCAACCGACACTCTTGACCCGTGTTTACGTCATAGCCTCGATTACAGCTTTAAAGATAATAAAAAAAAAAAATTTTAAAAGCCTGCCGTACCTTTGGACTCATGCCATCCAGCTCCCCATTGTTGACCCTCCACAAGATGTTCTGAGTCTGGTCGTCATGGATACCAAAGTTCAGGGAATGCAGAGGCTCAAACATTTGCTGCCACACCTGAAATAAAAAAAAATTATTTTCAAAAATAAATCAAAATTATTAACTGACAAAATACACTTTTATCGCTTTTGATGAACTCAATGTCCAGCACACAAGGGGAAAAATCACACTTCCTTGACTTCGTAAATTGCGTCTGACTAGAAAAGACTTAAATCAATAATCAAGTGCACTTTAGACTGCTGGAGGTTTGCAATGGGGACAACATTTGATGTCTGAACCACAGGGAAAATGGAGACTTTTAAATATAGAAGTGTATAATTATTATTTCAAAGCACATTCAATGAATGATGTTTACAATTTCAAGGAAAATGAGATCAGAAAAATAATGATGATGTAAATGAGACCTGTAGTAATGGTTATTTTCCTCAAGTGATACATCAGGAATGAGACACATGTTCTACTGATAAAAATGATTTTTCTTTTTCTCTTTCCTATGATTCGTACAACCATGAAATAAGGCAGGAAAAAAAAATAGAAACAACACAAAACATCAAAGCAATTAAATCTCACCTTTGATTGCGCCATGAACTGAATGTGCAAATCTCCAATCAACAAGACCTCCGGCTCCTTCTCTTTGGCCTCCCGTAGGAAACAGTCATGCTAGCATAGATGGAAAAACAAAAGCAAGTCTTTACATGTGCAAAATAGCTTATCATCACTGTAAGGGTGACAGGTGAAAATGTTTTGTAATATGATATTTGTAATCCAGTTACAAACGATAAAATTGTGTGCTCTGTGCGGTCCATTTCCTAGCTAAGTGTGTCATGTGTATGTGCACCATAAGCACATTGAAAACTGAAAGGGATACTAAAAAGGGATAAACTATAAATATTTGCTTCATAATAACATATTTTCAGTAAAAAATTGCCTTTTCCAAACTAAAACTACATTAAACAGAAACTACATTTCTCCTCACCAAACTCATCCATCTGTTGTCACCACACTGGTCATCTTGAGGCACTGGTTCAGCAGCAGGGTTTGCCATCGTCACAGCTAGACCGTAAACCAAGTCAAGATATTGTTTAGGGCCTTATTTATAAACAAACACAGTGTGCTAAGAAGAAGGATAAAATAACAGAAATGGAAATCACAAATCTCAAATTCCGTGCCTTCACAGTGTGCCACAGTCTTCACATCAAAGATGTAGAAACAGTTCTTGTATGCCACTTTCAATGGGAGAGTTTGTGCTTTGGTAAAACTGTTGGATATGGTTGAATATTTTAAGAAAAGAAAAGAATAAACAAGTTAATAAATCCTCTCTGGCCTAGCAGACAATGATGCCAAGATGTGAATAATAACCGGAAGTATGGAAAATTGCGGTTGACTGTAAATATCGATTTTTGATGGTCATATCACTTGACGAGAAATAAATTGAAAATCTCTTTCCTTTATTAAGAATCAGGAACAAAATTAAAAGTTACATTTAACTTAGCATGCTTTTCTTCGCATAGATAATTTGATACGCTCAAAAGACACAAAAATATTATTATCAGTCATGAGTTATAATATCGATTAATTGTGATCGGGAAAACGTAAATTAAAAATTTGTCAACATCCGGTTTCGATTTCTCATTCCATCATTCATTGATGATTCGTAAATTTCGTGCTCACAAAGCAATCAAAGCGATGATGTGACCTCAGCGTCATGAACACTATGCCAATTAAGAGGGAAAGCTCTGAAGAAGAATTTTAAAACATCATCGGACTTCCCATTAAAACACTACACAAGCAATAGGTAATAAATGCGTCATAGAGGCTCCTGTTGTCAACCCTAGGAGAGACTTTTTAGAAATGAAGTCGCATATACCTGGGGCAGGCATGGAACCTGGAGAGAGACACAGACAGAGCGTGGAACTACTAGGATATCTGGTCCAAGTAATTTTATATTTTTTTACATGGACCCTAGATCTGTTTGTTGAACAGATTCCGTTGAGTTGAACACTCCAGAAAAATTGAAAATCTTAACTTTTTGCTGCGACAACTGACTGTCAACAATTGCACACAGCGAGTAAGAGGAGATTGAAAGCTGCTGTTGCTTGGCTGGAATTGAATTGTGACCCTGGACTTGAATGGTTGCCTCATAGGATTATGAGATCATCCAGTCCTATTTTTGTCTTCCTAGACAATGTATCACAAATAATGGGTCTAAACTTCCGAACGATCTCGCTAAAAATAGAAAAAAGCTTGTTTCTTTGACTATTGTTGAGAATTTTACATCCCTTCTCCCCTAAATAATGTTCATTTCCTGAAACAGATTTTAAAAAAAAATGTGTTGCTTTCAGCATATTTTAAAAAATCTTTGTCTAACTTAGTCATGAAAAATATATCTATCTTCTATTCACCTCAAGGTGTGAGCTGTGTAAAATTGTCTCTGGTCGAAATTCCTTTACCAGACAACAGCCTAAAAGTCTCTACTAGGTTCATTTTCCAACCACCTGGAGTTCTTTAACAACGTAACAAGTGCAGCACACGTATGAGACACCATACACACCAAAGTTACTTAATTTCCTCCATATCTGTCAGGGCCTACCACCTACTTGACCTACACCACCAGTGTTTGGCTACCCACAAATAAGAATAAACATATAAACTCATAATCATTCTGCTCTTTGCGAAGTACCTGCATGGGACTGTTACCCTCACTCTTTGGTTTGAGAAGCAAGCATCCTGCCCCTGGGCCTTGTTTTTATTGTTTCTTCTATGTTGTATATTTTTTTTCATTATCAAGAAAAAATTATTTTTCATTAAGTAAAATTCATTTATGATTTTCTTTGATTCAAGCATCAGCTTTATCGGTCACCATGGCAACTGCTGACACAAGAACGTCTGCTTCCAGTCAGGCGAAGACGCTGTTGAGAAATGTCATCAGACATACAGACACACACAACAGAGTAAGATAGCGGCTTTTTAAAAATTATTTAACGGAGTAAAAGATTGTTCTGTATTTCTTGTACTTCTTCCATGAAAGTAATTTCATCATAAAAGAAACTTTGCAGACACGTCAGATTTTTGAGAACTTGATGTGATTATGAAATTTAATTTCTCACGATGAGAATGATAAATAGAGCAATTATTTTTGTGAAATTTTCAGACAGGCAACGAATTTTTGGTTAACACTATGACTAACTGTATAATGCAAACAATTTACCATTATAATATAATATGTACCCTATTAGATTATATAAGACAAGACTGAGACTCTCCTCGCTCAATCTCTGCCATGCCATGAACCCTCCCTCAACATAGCCGAAAAAACCTCCGTCCTCTTTTCATATCTTATATATTATTTATACTGTTTTTTAATGTAACCTTCGCGTATGTACATTTTACAGCTTCTGGAGGAGGCGGGGATGTGGACCCTGCATGAGAAGATGAAAAACGGCTCTTCTAATCACCCTGGTGAGACTGAAGCTGGTGGAAGGGCCCGGCATCGAGACTTCAGAAGGAGTGGACAACACACCAAGCAAGACTCGGATGTCAAAAATTCATTTCTGTATGACGACAGGTATGGTGGTGAATTTGTTTCCATCTGAGCGTTAAAAGACATTAAAAGGAAATGTGTGTTTTTGGCAGGGTTTTTTTGTGAAGAAATTGAAATTTTTTTAAATTTCAAGATTTCAATTTATTTAATTCTTCCAATTGTTCACAGCCTTATTGCAAAAGACTGAATGAATGAGGTGTTTCAATTTATGGGACAGTGGTTAGAGGGCAGCAAAAATCTGATACAGTGTCAAAAAAAGGGCACAAACAGTGTGGTGAGATTAGACTAAGGAATGCAAAAAAGAAGAACAATGGAGAAACTACACACACACACACACACACACCAGAACATTCATGGTTAAAGGTGGTTTTAGTCACCCTTGCAGGATATTTCATATTGATTCTATATAAAATATTCTGTCAAACTATTTTTCCTGTCATATATTTGTTTTCCTTCCCACAAAGAATGTCATCACTCATCTTAGGCTTTAAGTGAAGCCTCATTTGTTTCCTATTGCTGTTTTGTCACGGATAAGCCCAGGTAAAACACTGTCAGACAGTGTGTATTGCCAACCTTGAAGTAGCAAAGCATGACCAGGAGTAATGGAGAGGGGCAGCCACAAGGAATCATGTAGATATTCCGAATAATAAAGTGGTGATAAGTTTTGGAGGTCAACTTGTCCAGGCAATTTATTTTCTTCATTTATTTACCGCTCTCTATGGCTTACCTTTTCTTCATTTATATAGTGCTCTCTATGGCTTACCTTTTCTTCATTTATATAGTGCTCTCTATGGCTTACCTTTTCTTCATTTATTTTTGCTCCAATCCCTGTTGTGTAGAGAGAGAGTGTCCGAGTTTTCCTCCTGCAATGACAAGAGACGACCTTTCCGGAAAGCTCACATGGACGAAGCTTATGGCGACAGTAACAATGCGGACAAAACTAAAAGCAGCACTTTCTGGCTCCGTGAACTCTACAAGGCAGAGGAAGGAAGTGAAGACAGGTTGGGATTGGTTTGAGTTTTATTATCTTTTTTCTGTTGGAGAGTCCCAGAAGAGGTATATTTGTTCTTTTCTTCTGTTCTTTTTTTCTTGTTTATTTTTAATGTTTTTGTTTTATTTATTTATTTTAAAAAAAATAATTATGCCGGTGTCCCAGTAGCTGGGTTGGCAAGGTATTCCATCCGCATCTTGCTGAGGCTGTTGTATTTTACCAAGGACAACATGTGTGATTCCTGTTAGCAACGGCTGTAAGCTCCATGAATTATCTGTTCCCTTGACGGGTGCCTAGGCTGAGCCACTCAACATGTCAGCAGGTGGACTGGTCAATGTTTGGGTTTTTAAATTATGATAATGATAAAAATAATAACAATTTTGAAAAAATAATAATAATAATAATAATTAGTAATAATGATAATAATTAGTGCATAACATTTCTCTCGCACCCTACCACAACAAAGTGGTGCTCAAGATGCTTTAATGCACAGTACCTTGTGCAAACTAAAATATTTTTGAACTGACACAAGAAGTGAACGGCTTTATTGGTTGTGTGGCCAGCAGACATTCCAGCTTCGGCATTTTGCTGCACTCTGTGTGATGAACCTCCGATGGTTATCGAAATAGAGAAATTTCTCGCTGTCCCTCCAGAAGTGAACCTGTTTGGCTATGTGGGCTTGTGTTTTTAAATACTGTGCCTCTTTCAACAGCTGACGGTTTTATTGAGAGAGAGTGAGATCAAACAAACTTTTTTTTTTTTTAATTGGAACTTTGTTTCACAATCCTAGCTGTTATCCAATGAATGAATGAGTGAGAACACAGAGCACGGAGCTTTGTATCCATAAACAATACGGGGGGAAACAGAAAAGTTACTTTTTTCCATGAAAAAAAACCCAAATATTCTTTGGCAGTTACATTCCATTTATAATGTTCAGCATTAGTATAATTTTGAAGTAGAATTGCTCGTGGGGAAAAAACAACAATTTTGTTTGTTTCTCTTTTTTAGCTAAATTTCATTCTTTAAACTCTCTTTTATGTTACAAGTGAGATTGATGTGTTATAAAACTTTTTTTTTTCTTTTTTTTATTTATTGTGTCAATTTAATTCACTCCATTTCACAGCATTTTTTGATTTGCCATTTATTTATCTGAGCCGAGACCAGCATCATACGTCTCGTGTGTGTTTGATATTGGTATCAAATTGAATTGGGCTGAATTAGAGTTTAATGGTAGACAGTGATGAGACCTTCTGTCACGGCTTTGTTTCTTAAAGATGTCATATCATTTATTTGGAGAAAAAAAGAAATCGATTTGATGCCCGCATTTGTTTTCTTTTAAGGTTTATTTCCGTCTTTCAGATGGGGCCATACAGGCTATAAAGAACTTTACCCGACTGATTTTGACAGTGATCGATCCAATGGCTGCAGTTCAAGTGTTGACAGTTGCAGCAGTAGCGACTCCTCTTCAACGAAAAGAAAAAAGAAACGGAAAACGTCAAGCTCAAGAGATTCTCACAGGAAGAAAAAGCGGAGGAAAGAAAAAGGGGAAAAAGAGGGAAAAACGGAAAAGAATGACAAAAGTGTCGGAAAAAGTGAAGATTCAAAGTGGAAGAGGAAGAGAAAGAAGAAAAAGGACAAAGATAAAGATAAGGAGGATAAGCAAAAAAGGAAGAAGAAATCTCGAGATTTGAGCCAGTCACCTTCACACAAGAAAAAGAAGAGAAAAAAATAAATTTCTTGACTTGTATCATTCGTGTGTGGAGTGGATGAGTGTGTCATGGCATTGACAGCAACATGAAACTCATTATGTGTGTGGGTGGGTGTGGGTGTGTATGTGTGTGTGTTCTGGTACTAGGAAAGCGGTGAGTAGTTTGTTGGGCCCCTGGCCTTTTACTACCTGTTGTCTCATAGCTGGGTTGTAAAGCCAAAGGGGCGACATAAAACTTCGTTTGTGTCTTAGCAAGAACAAAACTCCCATAGCTTTGTTCATGAATCAACCAATGAAGACATTTACCCTGTCACTGTCCTTGGTAGGTCTACTTCTGTGTCTTGCTCTATCTAGCATTTTATCAAGTGCTCTCTTTCAGAAACACACAGACACTGCTAGTTTGTGTTCTGTTAGATAGTCTTGCTCTGCCAGTTGTGCCTTGGTGTGTATGTGTGTGTTTGCTTTTGTTCCTGTGAGATGATATTTTTTCTCCCATGTAAATCATCCCTCTGTCAATTATCTGTGAGAGATGGTATATTTTTCCCTTGGTAAATCATCTCTCTGTGAAAATGTCTCTGGTCGGGTCTAGATTTATCTGCGCTTTTAACTCATTTATCATCTTACTTTCCTCATGGGAGCCCCTATGACCCTAGTGTGTCGTGGTACCATAAAACCAACAACAAACAACAGAAGTTTGTTGTAAGGATTGAAAAGTTAACTTTTGCCTCATTGTTTGAAGACTGAATTGTGGTTGCTTTTGAGGACAACAGACAGAGAAATGAATTGGGTGTGGCTGACAGAAATGTGTCAGAATCAGCAAATGGAAAAATGTCATCCTTGTGATTGGTTCCATGCAAAGCTAATGTCGGTAGCATCCTATCAAGTTAGTGGCTCTGTTGGGTTTTTTTTTAATATTTTTTTTTTTTTTTTTTTTTTTTTTTTTATTGAGATTTTTTTCCTCCTCTCTGATCCCACCTTGTCCTCTTTCTCTTATTCTGCCCAGGTGGTTGGTGGGAGTCTCTTGTAGGCTTATTTCATAATAATAATAATGAATAGCATTTCTATAGCGCATGTCCCAAAGTAAGTTGGGCTCCATGCGCTCACTTATTTCGATCTTTTTTTTCTTTTTTTTTACACCGAAGCTTATGTCACACTTTTTCCCGTTCTCTTTTTCGTCCTGTTCATGTTGCCTTGATGGGTTCGTTCAGTGGTCATAGCCTGTTCCATGACATAAAAAGCCAGGGTCACATGTTAGGCGTACTGAGAGTACTTCACTACACAAAGGGTATCTAAAGATCCTGGGTCTCCCTGGCCTGTAATGCTGTTTGAGAACCATTATCTATTATTGTTTGGAGAGATGATAATTTGCCATCGTTGTAAATCCTCTATTTGTGGCGTTTGCATGTTTTGAGACCTTTTAGCTAAAATCATCTCTCTGCAGGTTGTGGTCGCCCCTCCTCTCTCTTTTAAGAATTCTATCATCATACTTTCCCCAGAGCCCCTCTGGAATGCTCGTGTTGTGTGCGATCCTGAAACCACCAATTAACAAACAAACTTCCAGTTGAAGTCTTGCTTGCTTTTTTTCTTTTTTCCCCGGAGGGGGGGGGGGGTAGCTCTGGCTGGAGGAGCTCTTTGCTGATACTGATTGGGTGCCGACTAAGAGTCGAATGCTTGCCAGTATTGAAAAGCAGGGTCATATATTGTAGGATTGTCATCTGGGCTTGAAAGACGAAGCCACGCTATTACATAGAAACACTCACCACAGTCACAACTTCTAATATTGGAAATAAGAGAATTTTTTTTTTTTTTTGTTTTGTTTTTCTTTTGTGTGGATGTTTCAGTTTCAGAGACGAAAAAAAGTAAAAAGGAGACAATTAAAAAAACAGCGACAAACAAAAAGAAAAACTTTTCAGAGTAAAATAGGGAGTGTGTGTGAGTTGCATTTATGTGTGCGGGAGAGAGAGAGAGAGAGACAGACAGACAGGTAGACAGACAGACAGAGAGGAGGAGACTGATTTTGAAAGAAAGTGGAGATAACCTGAGAGAAAAATAAAGAATGAGAGGGATATTGATGAAGGTTGGGAGAGCGATAGAAAGAGAGAGATTTTGTGTCAGGGGGAATAAGAAGAGGACAGTGACATTTTTTTATGCCCTATTGGGTAAAACATTTGTCTGTTCCTGAACATCTACAATTGTACAAGGGCAGGAATTTCATTTCTGTCTTTCTTCTTCATGCAATAAAAGAAAGCAACGACTTTTTGATCCCTGTCATCAAGAATAAACAGCTGCTTATCAGAACTTTATTGTAAATCGTCTCTCTTTGTTGTCTATATGTGTTTTGAGAGATGATATTTATTTGTTAGTGTAAATCATTGTGGTTTGATCTGTTCCCTCTTTTAACTAATTCTTTCATCTTACTTTCCTCTGGGCTCCTCTATGACCCTTGTGT
>JBCIKM010357289.1:0-11126 GCA_039654465.1 Melibe viridis
GAAAAGTAAAAGACAATATTAAGTAGACATTATTCTTTATTTTTTTATTGCATAATAACAAATACTATTTATTAGAGTTGTATATTACTTCGAACTTCTGGCGATGCCTTATCTATTTTATGTCTCTTTACTAATTCCACAATCTTCGCCTGCTTCATAATTTTTGTTTCTTTAGGATGTAGGAATTGTAGGCTGAACATTTTTTTAACTATATCGCTGGCACTGATATAAAAACATTAGGCATAAATAACACATTGAATTAGAATGCATTTATTAATTATATCAGTACTTACTCTTTCAATTCAGATGATTCCGCGTAATCCTTGGCAATATCTGTTGGCTTGACCTCGATTTTTAATCCCTTATCGCCGGTTCTTTCAGGCGAAAAGGGCGAGACTGGTTTAGGTCGCGGCCAGTTGATCTTATAATCGGCTATAGTAGCGTACCTTCTCGAAAGATTACTAGCATCTCTTAATAATAAATTTGCGACTGTTTGTTTATAATTATTTATTATTACATTCATATCTGTGTTGATCTTTTTATTACTTTGATATTTGTTTAGACTTCAGCCAGTAATTTATAACCTATTTGCCATTATCGAACTTAGCCGTGATTCAAAACCCACTTAGCGGTGACTCGAACCCAAATCGGACGGGTTCCGATTTATCGACGTTTTCTCGTGTGCGATTAATGGTGCCGTGTCGACTGCCTACGTCTGTCTGGTCTGCTCTTCTGTTAGTACGGAAGGCACGAAAAATGGCCTGCTCCGTTGTACGGTCGCATGTCCTTCGTAATTCTACGGTATGGCAAGCTTTTATGAGCCTTATATATCGATAATCATGCACATCTTGCCGAATATCGTATCATTCAGCCTTTACTTTGCCTCTAATACAGATGTTATGTAAATCGTTGAAAAACTATACGTATGTGCTAACTTTGTGTGACAAATTACCTGAATAATTTTTCAGCAAGAAACGATTGTAGATATCATCTCGTTGAATTCGAAATTATTTTCAGAATTGTATTGCATTTCATGATCGTGCGATAAAACCCATATATTGTGTCATTAAAACATTCTATAACTATAATGTCTTTGCATAAATGAAAGAACTTTAAGCTATTACATTTTTCAAATATTTTATGATTTTATAGTTTATCTCTCTTTTTAAGCATACTTTTTTAACATATTAGGTAAGGCGTTATGCAGCTGCCGCAGCAGCTCAGTGTTCCAGTGCAGTTCCTGAGCTTCAGGTTTTGTCAAGCAATAAAGTAACTGTTGCTGCAGTAGATAATAATAGTCCCATCACCCAAGTATCTATTATCTTCAAGTATGAAAAATAATAAATTAATAATTAATACAATTGCCTCGTATAAAATGGTTTTTCTTTTACAATAATTTTTATATTTAGAGCTGGCTCGCGCAATGAGACATACAACACCCAAGGTATAACACATCATCTTCGTATTGCTGCTGGTTTAAGCACTTATAGATCGACCACCTTTGGGATAACTAGAAATATTCAACAACTTGGTGGAAACATATCGGTCTTAGCGTTTTCAGTCTTAGGGAACGGTACTATTTTGCGATATATAGATGAAAAAGCGATCAGGCTCAAAGAGCGGCTTTTATCTCTCGCTGAATGCGTCGATGGCCGAGAAAAATGTATACCGGAGATTTCTCATTTCCAGGTAATTAATTTACAATGAACCGGACGAAAAAGGGGAACTAATCCTTGTTCCGAGGGTTATTTATGGAGTCGAGTTTCTCTCCATTGAGAGATCACTGCTTGCTCCTTTACCACCAACAACAAACGCTCGGTCAAGGGAATCATTCTTTTTTCCGCAACGGAAGTCTTGCCACACCGTACTCGAATTATAGCTTAATATATTTTTAGCACCCTAAAAAGCCTTGGTAAATTTATCTTTCGAATAAATAGAAATCTGTGATTGTTAAAGAAGAAAAGCAGTTTTTTCTTTACATTGCTGTACAAAGATTTTTACAAACTATTGCCTGCCACTAAAGCAGGAGAATGGAGTCTTAAACAAACTTATATTTTTGAGAAAATTCCCTTATCTTTTCACTTTCCTTTTTGATTGGCCAGACATCAGGATGAAAGGTAAAAAATCAAAACATCCTTTTATAACATTGCCCAGATCACTGCCATTAATTTGATGCAAATAGAGACTTGGTCCCATTAATGAGAAAGCAGGTCAGAAATTTGTTTTAATTCAGAGAAAATTTCTTCTGGAATTCCTGTGTATTTCCGGACTTTATCTTTGTAAATCTGCGGATGAATTTGTTCACGATCATAGACAAGACACATTGAGAGAGAAGGAGACATTCACGGTTTACAATTTGCAACCAAAGTTTCAATGCAGGACGTCACTGCTATCCACAATTTACAGATAGACGGTAAGCTCAATTCTACACCCTGTCATCGAATTTTGCGCACTTCATTAATGATCATTTAAAAACCATTATCAAGCAGCCATAAAATCATCAGCGTTTCCCCATTCCTCTTGTGTCACAGGAATTTCTCTCTTACAAGTATTTTTAGAGTCTTGAAAATAATGGTTTTTAGATTACAGGCAAAAATATGATTAAAAAGAATAGGAAAAAAAAACAAACCCAAAAAGTCATCAAATGAAAGCATGGTATGTCGTTAAAGAGCAACACAATAAGAAGACTTCCTAATTTGATAATAGGAGCAAAAACTTGGAAAATACATTATTTGTTTGTTTGTACAAAAACGTCTTTGATAATCTCAGCATTTCCTAATTTCGTTAAAAATCAGCAGCTTCTGTTTAATTTGGAGATGACTGCAATTATTTTTTCTGGTTCAACCTTTCATAGGATGATAAAACCTGAACGCTTTTCAATGTATGAACATAATCCTTAGTTTTAAAGAGTAAAAAAAAACAAAACTTTTCTGTTAAGGCATTGTGTATATCTGCCCATTCCGTGATTATCGGCCCATTCCATGAGTTTCTGCCCATTCCATGAGTATCTGCCCATTCCATGAGTATCTGCCCATTCCATGAGTATTTGCCCATTCCATGAGTATCTGCTCATTCCATGAGTGTCTGCTCATTCCATGAGTATCTGCCCATTCCTTTAAAAAAAGGTAGATTTCAAGTTCAACTTATTCTGACATCACAAAGCACTGCATGGTTTCATCATCAAATGAGAGTCTTCGGAACAAAAATAATTCATTGCAAAGCATGAAGAAATCAGAATCAGAGAAATCACCTACATAATACAGAGTATGCTGTATTCTGTTCCTGACATCTGAAAATGTGATG
This sequence comes from Melibe viridis, assembly GCA_039654465.1. Taxonomy (NCBI): domain Eukaryota; kingdom Metazoa; phylum Mollusca; class Gastropoda; order Nudibranchia; family Dendronotidae; genus Melibe; species Melibe viridis. Next base: position 3,304 of record JBCIKM010357289.1, read on the forward strand.
TATTTCAAAATTCAAATTAAGTCACATGGCTGCAGATGCTGCAAATGGAACATGACAACACAATTCATGATGATGATGATGATAATGATGATGGTGATGATGATAATGATAATGATGATGATGATGATGATGATGATAATGATGGTAAAGGAGAAGTCTTATATTCCATGTATTCTTTGTAAAAAAAATTCTAAATACTAATGGGAGTTGGAAGAAAACATTTTATGGAAGATTGCATTGTTAAAAAAGTAACTACACAAAACAAGTGATGATAAAATATAAGTCCACTTTTGCTAATGTTAATGTGCTTTGGGGAAGCTGGTGAAGAAAATGATTCTGGTTTTTGGTTGATCCAGTCTATCCACTGTATTCACACCTGCTTAGTACAATTCTTAACAACTAATGAAAGCATCGTGATACCCTGACTGATATCCTACTGGTCCTGTGGCATGGAGTCGTATTCAACGTATCTGCCTACAGCCGCTGATCCGTCAGCTTTTATCCTCAAGAACACATTGTAGTATAATATATAACCTTTAGAACTGGTCCAAGCTTTCAAACTCCATACATTCATTACATAAATAATTCCAATATGTAATTGCAAAAGGAGAAAAATGAAATATTTGTTTAAAATCTCTGTAAAGTAAGTTTATTGTGCTTGATAACCTTTTGCAAATCGCTCTGATATTGCTGTGAACTTTGCACAGTTTCTTCAAGGCCATCATATATTATTTTACAATTATCTCTCAACTTAAAAACAGTTTAAATAACTAGAAAACCATTTTCTTAATGACTTATTTGTCACTATGTTTTTAGTAACTGTAAGATGACTGAGGTTTCAGTCGATCCATTGGTTTAGAAATATCTTAGCCATAATCTTTTGTTTGCCAATTATCTTGGTGGTTCTAGGGTCCCATGATGGCCATAGAGGAGCCCAGGGGAAAGTAAGATAATAGAATTATTTCAGAGAGGGAAAAGATCAAACCACAAACAGCAGAGACATGATTTACACTAAAAATTAAATGACACCTCTCAAAACACATAGACACCACAGAGAAATGATTTACAATGACAAAAAATATCATCTCTCTTTACAAAAAATAAGCAATGGTGATCACCCATAACAGCCTTATTGTTCAGGAAGACCCAGGATCTTTAAACCTCCTTTGTGTACAAAAGTACGGTTAATTTAAATTGTGACCCTCCAGTTATGTACCAAAAGGCATGAAATAAGGGATGAGCATTGAGTTGCAAACAAGACACAAACAAGACATCATAGAAAAGGGGAAAAAGTAAGATGATAGTTTCAGTGTAAAAGATAAGAAACAGAGGTAGAAGTGCCCACCAGGGACACCAACTAACCACCCACTAGCCACAATCTTTTTAGAGATATTTACAAGTTGTGTTATTCAGAAATTTTACATGCTGAACTGAAAAACAATATTTAAAATCAAATTTGAAATCTATAATCAAGATGAGCAAATAAAATTCACCTCTGGAGACTATTATTACAATGATTAATGATAAATATCTCCACTGTAAATGTTTTAAATATCTAATTGTAGTTATAAGCTAGCGTACGTATTAACAGCGCTCTGAGATAACAAATTACTAAACATTGTAACATCAATATAAAACTTTGTCTCTAAATATTCACGGAAGCTCGTTGATCTGTTCATGGTGAAACCAAGAGATGAACACGTATTATGATTCATAATAGAGATCTTTTATCAAGAGGTGAATATCAGACAAATTTCTGGTGACTTTGGAGGTTGATTTGTGATCCATGATACCTACAAAGAAAAGTCTCTGATGCAATTCCAAGTTATGCTCTTCTTTAGGATCAGAATAATGATAACTTGCAATGTATTTCTCATGTTTGTTGCAATGACTTCTACAAATTAAATAAAGTAAAAAATCTGATTAATTTCTTACTCCCCATATTGAAACAGAAATAAACATACTTTTAATTTAGTCACATTATAGAACTTTATTACATTGAAAACAAATATGACTATGTTCCGTGAAAAGACATAAGGCAGATACTTTTGAAATAAGTTTAAATGTATGTACAATTGAGAATAAAAAGTTGAAAGTTTTATGGAAGTTTACAAAATGTTCATCAATTTTCTTACAAGTGGCAAACACACACGTATATATGTGGGGTGCATTAAAAAAAGGCCTAAATCCAGGGACTCAAAAACTGTGTTATAATCAAAGTAGTTTAACCAAACTCAACAAAAGAAATGACCAGCATCGTAAGATTACATATGCAACGTGCCAATGTGCTGCGGTAATAGATAAGCGAGATAGAACCGTTTTTTAAGACCACTAGAAAATGCATCTAAAGACTTCAGAATCACGTTATGTTAACATGACAATTGTTGTAATTTACACCTGGTCGATTTAAATCAGTTGTGTTTAACATTATAGCACCAAAATGAGTTCATCATAAACGGAAGGACATGTAGACTTGGATCTAAATTGTTATAACCGTAGACTTGAGTGAAAGTTGTGGGTTTTTTTCTACATGAAATTGTTTCCTTTCGCCAACTTAAAGTTTTACGTTTTGTGTCAAATTTGATATTCTGTGCCAATTTGCTTACTGATTTCAGGCACCATAGCAATACAAGGATAATAGACACAGATGTGATATTTTTATACAATAAGTACATTTTAAAAAAAAATTTGCCCACAAATTTTAATATTTATAAAACCAACAGTGTGGCTTCAGTAAAGCTTTGCATAAAAGGCCGTTTTTCGCAGTCGTGTAAAGTCATCTGAAATGGGCATTGTTGTGTAGTCTTACTAAAACGGTCAAGATATCTAACTTGTCTATAACCACAGTACATTGAAACTTTGCTAACGCAAAATTCAGATGTTAATCACTGCTTATGTCGAGTTGCGTTGAACAATGTTGATTATAAAACAGTTTTTGAGTGTTCTAGTTTTGGACCTTTTTTCACCTACCCTATATCATTATAGACAGTACCCAATCATTCACTACAAGAATTTGATCCACTAAAATATGGACAGAATTCTTACGTGATGAAGTCTCCCAGTTTTGGAAACCTTTATCTCTCTTATTTTTATTCTTGAAAGTGTTTCAATCAATATTTATCAGTCTGTTCCTTTCTCAACAGCTTTCATGATAACAACTTTCACAGAATCCAGTTACACCAGGATCTCTCTGCCTTTTCACACACTTTACAATGTCTCACTCATTGCCACAAATATTGAAATACTTGTGTTCAAATAACCATAGCAACGTAATGATATGAAACAAACAATTGGTGGATGGAATGACACAGCGAGCCCAGAGTCCATAATATCCATTTCTCCTCCCTGTAGAAAGATTTTTCTTCTTTGTAGAAAGAGGGAGAAATGTAAATGTTGAAAAGATATCATTAATTGATTATCTTATATCAGCATACACTATTTCAGTGACGGCAAATATCCCAGCAGTAAGTTGCTTTGACGCCATCTGATAATTTCAGAATGCCTTGCACCATGTTATCAAACAGAGAAAAAAAATTATCTTCGAGTCCACAATGACATAGTTTGTTATTCTTAAATGCTTTTTGGGCTTTAAGATGGAAGAAATGGGGAATTCTCTTCAATCGTACTCGTAAATACCAAATTCATTTCTTACACGCCTTTTTTGAGGTGGAGTCCGATGGAAATTCATCTGTTTGCGGACTGAGCCAGGAGAAGCACGGGGAATTGAAGGAGAGCTATTTAGAGAGTCGTTTGACTTTTTGGTAGAAATAGGGGGAGACAAGGGGGAAGGGGGCCTTTTGTACAGGAAATCCCCAATTGGATCAATATTGTTGGCATCTTCTGTGGAGGAGAACATGTGCTGATGAAGACTGGGGCTTTCTGGCACTGAACGCAGTGACATCTGTGCATCTGTTACATGGGGGTAGGCATGTGCATGAGCTCGGTGCATCTCTGGTGTTGTCCTGTAACAATGCAGTGAGTCCCCATTCAGAAGAGGGCTACGATATGGAGAATCCTTCCCTGACATTCTGTTCATGGAGCCATAATCCGACGTCACTCTGTAAGGGCTCTCATTATCCAGTCCTCTAGGTTTCCTGTAAGGACTCTCGGATGCGGATGTTCTTCTATCCGAAGATATGATCCTGTATGGACTGTCAGGATTGATCAGTCTGTCCCTGATGAGACGACTTGTGTAGGGACTCTCGTCTCCAAGCAGGGAATTCAGGGTCTGGGCATTGTGGGATGGTGACTCTGGTGCTCCTCGTGGAATGGGCCCGTTGGCGTTCATGTGTAGGCTCCTGAAGGGAGATGGGGGTGGGGAGCCTTTGAAGGAGCCCAGGCTGTTGTACTGGGGAGGCTCTGTGTGGATACTCAAGGCTGTGCCATCATCTTGCAGTGTGAGAGGCACACCCGCCCCGTCCATTCCGAGAAATGAGCTGTGCCCATTGGAGCCGTGGGGAGACGGGATAAAGGTGACATCGGTGGGGGCTCGGAAAGAACTGAAAGACTCTCTGCAACCTGGAGGGCGCCGAGAGAAAGTTTCAAAAGTTGATCTATGATGTCCATCAAGATCTTCATAGTCATGGTTGTTGATAAACAAGTCTCTAGAACTCCTGATGTAGTCTGGACAGGTTTGTTTGGTGTTGGGGACTTGGGCGTAGACACTGGGGCTGGGGCTTTTGCTGTGGGTGCTGGCTTTGCTTCCGCCTTTGGCTTTGGCTTTTCGTTGCTGGTGCTTGTACTGTGAGAACATAAAGAGCACAAGGCACAGGAAGACAAGGGCAAAGGCACAGGCGGCGATTATGAAGAATGTGCTCATCTGGTTGATGGGTGGGTAGATCCAACCTGCAATACAAAACAATGTAATTGAGTTGTGAAGCCTTCTGTGTTGTAATGCTTTGTTCACACAAGAACTCTGATCAAACTACTATAATAAAACTGCTATAATTTTTGACAAAGATTCCATGCCAACATTATTTGTATTTTTTCCCCAGATTTTGATTGGAATGGCCACAGATCAATAGATATTTGTTCACTCATGAGTGCCTCAAGTTTGACATCATTTGAGTGAGTTTGGTAAAACAAAACAAATGATGAAAATTGGCAGAAGAACAGGAAACTTATTAGAGTGGAAATAAAGTTTTAAATTCTAACAATGGGCATCATTGAAGAGAAAAGTGCTTGATAGATTGTATCATTAAAACAATTTATCCAAGGTTTAAAAAAAAAAAAGTATATTCAGGTTTTGCAGCATATAATTTGCATTGATACACATTTCTTTCTTTGAAGTCACAAATAACAGTTCATTTTAGACACAGTAAAAAAAAAAATCCACTAGTTGGATTGATTGTTATATCACTGAGAAAAAATGTTCAAAGATATTTGTTGTGTACACAAGAATGGAAGCCTTGATGTTTTTAAGCTTCTTTGTCCTTACATTCTGTTGCTGAGACTGCTCCTTCTCTCTCTGTGATGCCCCAGTTGCACAGATGACATGACTCCTGGCTCGACACATTCTGGAAAGATCCCCTCTCGCACAGCATGCACCTCCCTTCCAATGCACTGTAGTAGGAGCCAGGAGGGCAGGCCACTGGGACAGACACACACACAGACAGACAAAATGTTTGTTAACTGAACTGATTTGTTTAAGTAAACATTTGATAAAGCTTCAAGGGGTCAAAATATTTTATGGTCGTTGATACCAAACTGAAAAAACATTCATTATGTTTTTTGTTGAGTGCAAAAAAAACAAGCAATCAACATCCCTTCCTGCCCCTTGAAACAAAATTGTCAAATAAATAAACTCATTTCTTTCTTCCTCTCTTCCCCATCTACACTGACCAATTCAGGGAAACAGAGCATCACTGTTGATGTGTGTGTAAGACAAATCAAGAACAAATTGAAGTTCTGATCAGCAGTAGGGAGAACTGTATAATACCTGGACCTGAGTGTGATGAAATTAAGGCACTGCTTGAATTTGTCCCCATTTAGAATGAATCTAATGGATTCTGGGATTCTGTTCCACAATCCTATTGTATCATCATCTTCTCCTTTTCCTCCTCTCCCTCCCTCTCACCTCCTACTCCTACTTACCACATCCATCCTCTATAACCATCTGCCCAGGTCCACACTGCCAATGGAAATCTGTACTGCTGACACTTCCGGGCATCACAATGTACTGGTGGTGTTTCAGAAAGAAGGTCAGGTGACTTGTCATCTTGCGCAGCTCAAGCTTCAACTCGGCAACAATTGTTTTCACTTTGCCAAGGCTCAAACCATCCCTATGAGGAAATAAGACAATCGTTCAACCTGATTACATAAGATACATTAATAAAGATGGGAGCAATAACTCTTGAAAAGAAAGTAGGTATATCTATTTTGTGCTTAGTCTGTGTCAACACCATGCTCATGACACTACCATATCCCTGGCACACAACCAGCATAATATACCAGTTAATGAATATTCCTTGCTGCCTATTTGGCCTGTTATATCCTGTGACAGGATGAGGTAAGTGTGGTAGACAACATAGACGTCCGTAATCGTACATCAAACATCCGAACCAGGGTCTGAGCACATTCTATTGGCCCAAAGACTTTTTACACAAGACCCTGAAGTAGTGAAGGCTTTCTTAACCATAACTTAAACATCCTGATAGAATAGTAATTGTATTTTTTTTTAAATCCCAAAGATCTTTTGGCACTTTTACAGCCATGAAATCGCTTTGGAGAGAGTGGCAGACACGATATCAGGATGACGAGCCAGGAACTCCAATCTAGATAGACCCTTGCCTACTATATATACAAAAATAGAACCTTAAGGTCCCCCAGAGAAGAAAAACGAAAGAAGTTCCTTGAATGAGTGGGGAAGCTGATATTTACATGAATGTGATGGTAACTGGCCAAGTCATGTTGAACTTGTTGCCTGTGTAGCGTCGTCTCTTGGGCTGGCGAGTGCACACAATGGTGATGTCGCCATGGAAACAGTCCGCTTCGTGGCAGTGCTGGTTGCGCTCAATTCTGTCCAGAATCTGTTCATTGGTGGAAGGGGAAAGAAAAAGACAATTACCTTTCCGTATTTTTTCTTCCTCAGCTTTAGCCCTGTACTGGACAAAAGAAGGGGAAAAGAAGGTCTGGAAACCAAAGAAGATATGGCAAGGAACTGCATTTAAAGAAAAGGGGAAAGGGGGGGGGGGGTGAATCTTCATTTTGAACATTTTTTTTTTTTTTTCAGATTAAGGGGGTTAGAGTGTTGCAAAAATCACTTCATTTGTCATTAACTAACTCACTAGCATTGAATCAACAGTATTGTAGACCATAAATGATAGAAGAAAAATAAAATCATAAAAACAAAACAGACTTTTAGGAATCAAAATTTTAAGTTTTGTTTTGTTTTGTTATCCATTTCCCTTCCTACCGCCAGTGTTGGGACCCAGCTCCAAGGAGTCGGGAAGAACTCTGGATCACAAGAAATGAAGACAGGCAGAGGATCGGTCCACCATATTTAATCTTGCATCATTGATAAAGACCAATTTGTCAATTTACATAGGGCAAAATTTAAAGTCATAAGCCAAAAATTGATAGAAAGAGGTGCTTGCAACTAGGGGTGCTCAAGAATTCTGTAAAAAAATGGGGAGGAGTATCTGTTTGATACAATGGCATATGAATGTTATAATTCTGACCTTTGACTTGAGTTTCCGCTTGAGGTCTTCGTCGCCAGGGATGCAGTAGCCTTGAACCGTCAGGCTGAACTGCTCTCTGGCTGCCCTGGGTTTGGGTTTTCCTGGTAGTCAAAGAGGCGAGGAGAGGGGGAGCCAGGGGAGGGG
>JBCIKM010357399.1:0-11125 GCA_039654465.1 Melibe viridis
CTTTTGTACACAAAGGGGGTTTAAAGATCTTGGGTCTTTCTGTACCATAATGCTGTTATATGTGATGGCCATTGCTTCTTTTTGTAAGGAGGAAGGATATTTTTTGTCATTGTAAATCATCTCTCGGTAGTGTCGATATGTGTTTTGAGAGATGATATTTGATTTCTAGTGTAAATCATCTCTCTGCTGTTTGTGGTTTGATCTTTTCTCTCTTTTAACTAATTCTTTCATCTTACTTTCCTCTGTCTGGGCTCCTCTATGACCCTCGTGTGTCGTGGGGCCCTAAAACCACCAATAAACAAGCAAAATCTCTCTCTTTCTCTCTCTCTCCCTGCCTGTCTGTCTGTCTGTCTGTCTGTCTGTCTGTCTCTCTCTCTCTCTTTCTCTGTCTCTCTCTCTCTCTATATCTCTCTTTCTCTCTCTCTGTCTCTGTCTCTCTCTCTCTCTCTCAGGTTCATGTCGATTCAGGAAATTTCTGTGATTGTCCTCAGGTATCTTTCCTGACACCCATCATCCAAGGCCTACCCAGAAGGTGAGGGACTGAAACTTCTACTTCGAAACCCAGCAATAAGTCTTTGGAAACCCTGGTAGCTTTACATGAAATATTAAAAATGTCCCGCCCTGTTTACCTGATAACGTGTGAGTGCTCTGGTCGAGGCTCACTAGCTGGTTGTGTGCAGTAAGATGAATCAACAAATGATCCTGGTTTTATTTTGTTATCTTTGTGTACAGTAAGATGAATCAACAAATTAATTCAGTTTTATTTTGTCATCTTTGTGTACAGTAAGATGAATTGACAAATTACTTCAATTTTATTTTGCCATCTTGGAAAAATAACAAACAGAATGAGGACACTTTGAAAAATCATATTTTGTTTGGAAAGGTGGGGTATTCATAGAGTATTTAAAAAAAAACCAACAACGTCAGTGTAGTGACTGTTACCTGGTGGGCTCTTCTACTTCTGTTTCTAATCTTTTATACTGAATCTATCCTCTTAGTTTTTCCCCTTTTCTGTGATGTTCTGTTTTTTGGGGGGGGGGGGGGGGGGGGAGTTTGTTCTCTTGTTTGCAACCCAGTGGTCATCCCTTATTTCATGTCTTTTGGTACTTAACTGCAGGTTCACAGTTACAAGTTGAATATACTGAGTAATTTAGTACACAAAGGGGACTTAAAGATCCTGGGTCTTCTTGAACCATTATGCTGTCATGAGTGATGCCCATTGCTTATTTTTTTTAAGGAGAAATAATATCTTTTGTCTTTGTAAATCATCTCTCTGTGGTGTTGATATGCGTTTTGAGAGATGATATTTATTTTTTAGTGTAAATTATCTCTCTGCTGTTTGTGATTTGATCTATTCTCTCTTTGAATTATTTCTGTCATCTTGCTCTCCTCTGGGCCCCTCTATGACCATTTTGTGTTGCAGGGCCCTAAAACTTCTTCTGAAAAAAAAACCTCCGGGCTGTTTTCACACGTCGTTTTGTTGTCTTGTTTTTCCCCAGCTGCTACTTACCCCTGTGCTGGGCTTTGCAGCCTCTTATTTGTTCAACTTCAAATTATTTAGCAGAGGGTAAGTAAAGACTGATAAGATCCTTAGCTGTACAAAGCAGAGTTATATATAAAAAAAAATTTTGGTTCTTGTCGGCTTTGCAGCCTCTTATTTGTTCAACTTCAAATTATTTAGCAGAGGGTAAGTAAAGACTGATGAGATCCTTAGATGTACAAAGCAGAGTTATAAAAAAAAAAATTTGGTTGTTGTGGGTTCAACTTCAAATTATTTAGCAGAGGGTGAGTAAAGACTGCTAAGATCCTTAGCTGTACAAAGCAGAGTTATAAAAAAAATTTTTGGTTGTTGTGGGCTTTGCGGCCTCTTATTTGTTCAACTTCAAATTATTTAGCAGAGGGTAAATAAAGACTGATAAGATCCTTAGATGTACAAAGCAGAGTTATAAAACAAAATTTGGTTGTTGTGGGTTCAACTTCAAATTATTTAGCAGAGGGTAAGTAAAGACTGATAAGATCCTTAGCTGTACAAAGCAGAGTAATAAAAAATTTTTTTGGATGTTGTGGGCTTTGCAGCCTCTTATTTGTTCAACTTCAAATTATTTAGCAGAGGGTAAATAAAGACTGATAAGATCCTTAGATGTACAAAGCAGAGTTATAAAACAAAATTTGGTTGTTGTGGGTTCAACTTCAAATTATTTAGCAGAGGGTAAGTAAAGACTGATAAGATCCTTAGCTGTACAAAGCAGAGTAATAAAAAATTTTTTTGGATGTTGTGGGCTTTGCAGCCTCTTATTTGTTCAACTTCAAATTATTTAGCAGAGGGTAAATAAAGACTGATGATCCTTAGCTGTACAAAGCAGAGTTATAGAAAAAATTTTTTGGTTGTTGCCATTACCAGGGTACCAAATTACCAGTATTTTGGGCAATACCTACAAGAAATAACTAAATGCCAGGGAGGCCAGAGATGGGTTAATTTTAGGGGTGCAGTTCTGGTAGGGTTGGCATATCATTTGCCTTATCGCTGTTGTTGTTTTTTATCCTGCAACCATTTGAAGAATTGATTTTAACCAACTCATCAATTAATTTGAATGTTTCATGGTCAAACCATATTTTCTCTTCATATCACTTTCTGTTTTTTCATGATGTTCTGCTGGTTATTTTTTCATTCATTGTACGAGGACTGAGTATGTAGTCGATGGCTTAGAGTGCGATTGTGCTTGATCTCAACTGTTCACATTTACTCTTCACTCTATTGCTCAACAAGCTGTGACCTACTGTCTCTATTGTTTTAATCCACAGTCTTGGACCATAGGTGAGTTGGGTTGGTTTCATTATTAAATTGATAATAGTGTCTTTGGATGGTGCCTTGCGAATAACGCAAAGATCATCTTTCCTTTATTGTTAAGGCAACTTGCTGACAACTCCTATTTTTTTTTTAAATTATTGGCAGGTGGCTCAATGGATAGGCTCACTGTCCTAGCAGTGTTCAGGATATGGGTGCCATGACAGACCGCAGGTTCGAATCCCTCGTCAGATGACTTCCAACCTTCCCGGCTTTTTTTTTTTTCTTTTTTTTTTTTGGCTCTGACTCACTGTTGGACTGTCTTTACCATTGTCTCTCATCGTCTTTTATTTATTCATTTTTTGTACTGCTTCAGGCTTGGTAAAGTGTTTGGGGCCAACCAGCCAAGCCAGGAGGACTTTGAGGATTTCTGGGCAGCCTTACGATACAACAATGGAGACAGAGCATGCTACAAGTAAGGTCACCCCACTGTCTACTTTTCACGCATTTTTAATCATTGCTCAATAGCTCAGTCAGATCAGGTGATTGTTGAGAGTCCCTGGTGGTTTGTTTGTTTGTTTATTGGTTTAAGGGTCCCACGAGGGTCATAGAAGAGCCCAGGGAAAGTAAGATGAAAGAATTAGTTAAGAGAGGGAACAGATCAAACCACAAACAACAGAGAGATGATTTACACTAAAAAATAAGTATCATCTCTTTAAACACATATCGACATGACAGAGATATGGTTTACAATGACAAAAAATATCATCTCTCCTTACAAAAATAAGCAATGACCATCACATATGACAGCATTATGGTGCAGAAAGACCCTAGATCTTTAAACCCCCTTTGTGTGCAAAAGTAATTAGCAGGTTTAACTTGTGACCCTGCAGTCATGTACCAAAAGGCATGAAATAAGGGATGAGCATTGATTTGCAAACAAGACAACAAAAACAGAAGATCAAAAGTAAGACAATAGTTTCAGTGTAAAAGAAAAGAAACAGAGGTAGAATAGCCCACCAGGGACTCCCACCAACCACCCACTGCTGTTGGAGGGCTTTCACCTCCTTCTGGCGCACAGGGACCTACTTATATTCCCCGGATCCCCACAGGGGAAGTCTGTGGTGGGTTCCTCTACGTAATTCTTTTCTTTCACACTGAAGCGATTGTGTCTTATGTTTTCCTCTTTATCGTTTATGCACTTTTCTGTTGTTGGCTTGGTTGGTTTTCAGTGTTCAGTATCTTTTTCATGCCATTTTGGTACACAAGTCCATGGTCACAATTTAGACATTAGGAGGGGGGTTTAAAAAGCCTGCATCTTCCTGGACTATCATGCTTTTATGGTTGGAGGCTATTGTTTATTTTTGTCATTTATGTTTTTTGAAAGAGATTCATTTTTTAGAGTAAATCATCTCTTGTCTGTTTATGGTTTGACCTTTTCTCTCTTTTCCCTAATTACTATCATTTTAATTACTCCAGGGACCTACTGGGACCTTTGAACACGAATAAAAACACAAAAAAAAATCAATCAGGGAGGATTCAGACTCTATTTCTGAAAGGTGTTATGTGGGTTTGGTTCCTGCTGTCGCTATTGTTTGAACCACTCAGCGATGCTGAGCTGTGACTGACATCTGGCTTGTCCTCGTCCCAGACTTCACTTAGGAAGAACAGTTTATGTCATCCTTCATACAATATCATGAGTTCTTTGTTTCAGTAGTTTTTAGGGAGTTTTTTTTGTTTTGTTTTGTTCGTTTGTTTTATTGTTTGTTTTTTGGGTGTTTTTTTTTGGGGGGAGGGGGTTCATATCAGGATCCAGTTTTGTTTGTTCCAATTGTGATTAATATGTATTTTTTTCTTCCTTTCTTTCTTCTTTTTTTTTTTTTGGGGGGGGGGGGAGGTGCGGGAGGGTGCTCAATTTATTTTGAAGACTTTTTATTACCAGTTGCTTGTGTATAATTGAATCTTTTATAAACAGTACAAATTGACACCCTTAAGTCTCATGTTTGGATATGAATGTATTCAGAAGATGATTGTGTGAAATTAATTTGACAGATAATGAAAAAAAAAAAAAAAATTATAGTTGTATTGATTCTAAATTGCTTTTTATATGCATCAAGGATGAAAATTTTGGTTTCTTTTGAAAAATAGTTGCTGCATTGGGAGTGGAATCTCTACATCACTACACTTTACTTCTATCCTGTCACAGAATCATCAACTTTTTAAGAGAGAGGCAACACTTCAAAGAAAGATGGGTCGGTGCACTGAAGTCAGCCAAAGTCAAAGGTGAGACCACACGAGGGTCATCAAGAGGAGCCCAGGGGAAAGTCAGATGAGAGAATTACTTAAAAGAGAGAATAAATTAAACCCAAACAGAAGAGAGATGAATTACTCAGAAAAATAAATATCATCTCTCAAAATACACAATGACACCACAGAGAGATGAATGTCATCTCTCCTGATAAAAAAACAAAAACAATGGGTGCCACTTAAGGTCCAGGAAGACCCAGGATCTTTAGACTTCCTTTGCGTACAAAAGTGCTTTTGACGTCTAGCTAGTAACCCTGGAGTTATGTAACAAGACATGAAATAGGGGTTTATCACTAAAACCAAGACAAGACAACATAAACAGGATGCAAAAATAAAAAGGAAACAAGTAAGACAAATTATAGAAGACAAGTAACAAGTAAAAGTGCTCACCAGGCACACCCACTAACTGCCCATGAATTAATCTATTATTTGTTTATGTCCCTTCATACCGCCTTAGCAGTGTCGGGACCCAACTGCAAGGAGCTAGGAAGAACTCTGTATCACAAGGTGATCAGTCCACCATGCCTAATCTTGCGTGGCATACTGAGCAATAGATAAGGTGTATTACTCTATCTTAAGCTGCTGTTGCCTTGGTGGTATCTACTCATTGAGAAAGACTTATGAGTATGAGCCAATTTACCACTGGGCGTATGAAGCTATCATAATAATCGTAACCTGGTTTTTTGAAACATTGAAGGATCCAAAACTAGAGTTTAAAACGATTTGAAATAATAGAAATCGTGTATTTTAAATCCCTCCAATCAAATAGGTTAGCAAAAAAGTGTTTGTTTTGATTTGACTCATTTCTGTGTTCCAGTATTGATGATCTACGGACCTGCTGATCCAGTCAATCCTCTAGCATTTGCCGAACATTTCAGGTAAGGCTAGGAATGATAATCAAATTAAATAATAATAATAATGATGATAATAATAATAATAATAATAATAATAATAATAATAATAATAATAATAATTCCTTATTGTCCACAGATATGGCAATTTATCATTGATTTACACAGCTTTTGTTTTTTTTGCACACTCATACAGGAACAATCACACACACACACACACACACACTCATGGGGCGGGTTAGCGACGAGAACCGAAGCCTAGAATCGCTACTTCTTTAGTGGCTCAAACGCGATTCACCCCGACAGAGGGAATACGAAAGTCGCCTCCTTTGTATCTCTCTTTCTCACCTCTTCGCAAACAAACTGCATCAGGTACATCGGGAACCCCACTTCGTTCATTTTTTTTTCAAGAGAATCTCAATGTTCATTGAGTTGAAGGCTGATGAAAAATCAACATAAAGTATTCTAGCGTAGTTTCTCTGAGTCCGGTCAATATGTTTAGCGACAGAGTTGATTATTGTTATAATAGCATCCTCCACACTCAAGGAGTGCTGGTATGCGAACTGGTATAGATCTAGCAGGTTCAGGTTGTAACATTTTTGCAGTAATTCACGTTTCAGAATCTTTTCCAAATACTTCATTATCAAAGACGTGAGCGATATGGGACGGTAATCATTAAGTTCAGCCGGGCAATGCTTTTTTGGCACAGGGACGTTTTCAAAAGTGTCGGCACTTTCTGCATGTCTACTGAGCGTTGGAAAATTTTCGTGAATGGAGTCGCTAGTTCCTGGTGGCAGTTTTTCAGTATGGTGCCTGTGATGTTGTCCCGTCCTGGTGCTTTTCCTTCTTTTGACATTTGGAAAAGGATACTCACTGTTTCTTCTTCAATTTCAGGTGGTTTTTTAGTTTTATTCTTTGGCTCTATTTTAAGTACAGGGGCGTCTATGTCGAAACGACAGTGGAATTTATTTCATTTAAGTCCACTTGTTTGGTAGCGCTACCCGTTTTGGTTGTGGAGGATCGTTTCTTTTGGTCCACTCCGCCTGTTTGGCGGATCAGATTCCAAGCTGGCGCGGGGGACCCTGACTGAAGCTGACTTTCCATCTTGTTTTTGAAATGCACCTTTTCTTCTTTGATTAATCTTTTCAAATCCCTTCCCTTTCTGAACTCAGCTGCAGTGTCTCCCTTCGTATGTGCTATTTTCATTTCATTCAACGTGCATTTGAGCCGTTTTGTCACCCAAGGTTTGTTATTTGGAAAGAGTTTGAATTCTCTCCTCTCAACACACAAGTCCACACAGAAGGTGACATAGCTAGTCACCACCTCAGTCCAATCGTCTTATGGGAAAAAAAGGAAGGTAAATTCCCTGTAGTAATCCTACCATTCGCCGAGAGGCATACGAGTCCTATATCTTTTTGACAGAGGTACCCAGCTTACTATTGGATGGCCTGGTGGGTAAGCTCACTGCCTTGTCAGTGGCCAGGTTACCGAGGTGTGTTCTTGGTAAGAGCTCCACTCCGCAAGACTTTCAACCTGTTGGTATTTTCCTTCTTTTTTTTTTTTGTGTTGTTAACACTGCATTGTTTCTTTTCAGCATTTAGCCTTTACTATTTTCCTGAATTATTATTATCTATTCACCAGAATCTAGGCCTACTTTACTCTTAATATTAATATTATTCCTTTTAGTTGAGAGTTGTAGTGATTGAGGCTGTGTAACCTCTGTGCGGTGCCTATGAATCTGTGTTTTGTTGCCATCTATGGGCCCCTGACCAAAAATATGGATTTAAAAAAAATCTCTCAGGTCTTTTTTCTGAGGGCAGCAGCTCTGAATAGTTAAAGCGTTATGCAAAACTATAGGTTTTGCTTGAGTACTCTCTCTTTGCCCAGTCACTTCCCCCAACTTTTCGGAATCTCAGCTAGGCTGCACTGGTGAGTGCACGAAACAGTACTGTCTGCAGTAGTAGTAGTAGTAGTAGTAGTAGTAGTAGTAGTAGTAGTAGAAGTCGTAGTAGTAGGAGTAGGTAGTAGTAGGTAGTAGTAGTAGTAGTAGTAGTAGTAGTAGTAGTAGTAGTAGTAGTAGTAGTAGTAATCATTATTATAATTATTATTATTGTTATCACTGTCATTCTCCAGTACAACAGTACTGCACATGATGTGTATTATAGATGTGTTCCCATTGCTTTTTCTTTCTTTTTTTTTATGGTCTTTTTTTTTCAATGAAGATTTGTTTATGAATTGTTTATATGTATTGATTGGTTAACAAACCTAATAAACAACTTGAACTTGAACTTTTTGTAGATTGAGTCATTAACAATAAATGTTACAAGGTTTCTTTGTGATACCCGAATGAATAGAGAGACTTTGATGCTTCGATATATAACTTTGAACCAAGATTTCAATATCTATCACCATATTTTTTTAGCTCTCCTGTGAAATTTGGAAAACTGAAGATAATTTTTTAAAATTACCTTAGCCCCCCAGGGCCTCTGTGTGTAGCTGCAATTAAATAATATTGACATTTATATCATACTTATTCAGTCATCACCATACTCTAAACTCTAAGCAAGGACTTGACGACATATCCCTGGCAGAGAACCACATATAAAATACGACGATCAAAACACACCGCTGTTTAGGTGTGTGATTATTTTTCAGGCAGAGACTTGGTAATAAATTTAATTCTTTAGTCATCTTTTTTTTGCCTTTTTTTTTCTTTTTTGTCACCAGGAAAGTGGTCCCTGCCCACAAGCTGGTGACCCTTGACCCCAATATTAGCCACTACCCTCAGTGGGAGGACCCTGACTCAGTGGGTAGAGCTGTGGAGGAATTTATTCAAGGCCTGCCCTGATGAGTGATGTGAGATGACGCAAACATTCTTATTGGATTTGGATGGATGGGTGGAAGGGTGGATGGATGGGTGGGTGGGTTGGTGGGTAGGTAGGTGGATGGATGGATGGATAGATGAGTGGGTAGGTGGGTGGATGGATGGATGAGTGTAAGGGTTGAGGGCAGACATAACATAACATAACATAACATGACATAACATAATATTTTGATTTTATATAGCACCATCGTCCTTTCCAATAATGCTCACTAGTGTTTTTAATTTCAGTTCGTAAAATTTAATTTGACAAATAAGGAAATCCAAATAGTTCTGTCCCCAGTCCGTATCATTGTCCATTCCTCAAAATAAAAAGTGTTTTTTTTTTTTCTAAATAACTTTCATGTCCATGAATGCTTTGTTTTAAAAGTTTGCATGCATATTTTTTTCTCTGCCCCAGTCTACATTATTTTGAGTAAAAACGGGTAATCTTGCAATGTATTTTCAAATTGTTTGTTTTTATTTTTTAAACCGAAGTTGCTGGAAACACATTCCATTTGTTCCTTTACGTGTACTGCAAATTTTATTAAAATCCATTCAGTTCTGTAGTTTCAGAGCCTATTAAAAAAAGACTAGCAATTTTCATAACACATTTTGTATTATGAATATAATATAAAATAGTAAATTCCCCCCAACATGAATTAATCCTCCAATTTTGTTTTTGTTCTGTTATCCATATCCCTTCATACCACCTAAGGAGTGTCGGGATCTAGTTCAAATGAGCCGGGAAGAACTCTGGATCACGAGAAATGAAGACAGGCAGAGGATCGGTCCACCGTGCCTAATCTTGTTTGGCATAATGAGAAATACAAGGGGTATCACTCGATCTTAAGCCAAACAGTAGTTGCTGTTGCCTTGGTGGGATCTGCTCATTGATATAGACTAATGAGCCAATTTACCACAAGACAGTCCAATTTTGTATGCCTGTGTTGATTCCAGGGGATAGAGAAAATTTATGGTTCTTTAACTTAACACATAATTTTGGTCAGGTTTTGCTCTGTTGTTGAGTGTAAAATGTAAACATATTTTTTTCAGTGTGGAGATATTACAGAATCCATAAACTCGACAAGTATAAAATTGGGGGAAGATACTGCGAGGGTAGAAATAGGGAGAACTTCCTCAAGTCAGAACCAACAGAAAGTTCAGGCTTTTCATATTTGTCAAAATTTTCATTAAATATTGATATTGTAACCGTAGCTTTAGAGTAGTGTAGACAGCCACTTTTAGAGTAGGTAGGTTAGCTCATTGAACGACATAGGGATCTCGTGGAAGTAGTAGGTCAAGGTAGGTTAGAAAGGTAGTGGTCGAAGGTTACACAGGATTCTTGTTAGCGTAGTGATATGCATTATTGAATAGTTTATAAATACCAAGTAAATTGTAGTTTAATATGAAATTAAGCGAGATTAATTGAAGTTTAATTATTATTCCACTAACAGTAAGAGATATGGAGTGAATATGAGAGATATCGATGCCGAATCGAATCGAAAGTCACCTCCCCTAATCCAGACCGACTTGGAAAGAGAATCTCTGGGAAGGGAGGGCGTATTCACTCCATCTCTCTTACTGTTAGTGGAATAATAATTAAGCTTCAATGAATCTCGTTTTATTTCATATTCCACCACACAGTTATTGATATGGAGTGAATACGAGAACTTCAAAGCTGAGGGTCCAATCAGGTCAAGTAGTCTGGGACAAGAAAAAAGGAACTGTCCTACCTTCTCATTGCCCAAAGTCCCCCAACACTGCTCCTGCAAAGTCACTTTTGTTGAGGTCCTCAATAGGCTTGTTGTAGAACCTCGCAACTGTTGCCGCATTCCTCCAACCGACAGAAGCCATAATGGATGCCAAGGATATATTTCTTTGCATCGCATTGCTGGTGGATGCCGCCCTCGTCGAGTGAGGTTTAAAAACGTTGAGGTCGATATTTGCTAGCCTCATCACTTCCCTAGTCCATCTGCCCAACGCATCTCTGGAAATTCCCCTATGAGGATACTGAAAACTAATAAAAAGTTGTTTTCCATGTCGGAAAATCTTCGTCCTTTGAATGTATGCGGATGACCAGGCTTGCTATTTTTTGAAAGTTCTTGAAACCTAACCACCAATGTATCCTCATCAAAAACTAAATCATCAATTGACGTTTTGACAATAGTTGCTCCTCGTTGTCCAGACAACAACAATAACAACATTGATGTTTTCAAGGTAAGTTGTCTTAATGAAATTTTTTCCTGTGGATGCCACGTCTTAAGTAATTCGAATACCTTGTTGACATCCCATGTGCTCGAGTATCGGGGAAAGGCAGGT
>JBCIKM010357508.1:0-11123 GCA_039654465.1 Melibe viridis
GAGAGAGAGAGAGAGAGAGAGAGAGAGAGAGAGAGAGAGAGAGAGAGAGAGAGAGAGAGAGAGAGAGAGAAGAAAAATAATCACCCTGTCTCTGTATTTTGAATCAAGTTCCTTCTGTCGTTCCTCTTCATCTCTCTTGAGCTTTGCATAGTAACTGTTGAGAATTTAAAAAAAGCATATAGACTAAAAAAGAAATTAGTGCAAGTAGCAGAGCAAGTGTAAATATCTGGTGAAAAAGAACATAACAAGGTTATATAATTTATTTTTCAATTTAAAATTTTTAAAAACAATTAGGACTCTACAATCTGCACAGGGCTAACTGATTGTGTCCATTCCTATGCTGTGTGGGTATTGAGGAACTGTAAAAAGAAAAAGTCCTAGTTTTTTTACGACCAGCTTCTATGTCACCAAAAGGTAGAATAACAACAAAAGAGATATCCCTTGGTTGACTTGGATGTACTGTATGAACTTTTCTCAAATTTCTGTCATTAAATAATCATTTTTTTAGAGTGGTTACTTAAGATTGACTGATTTCTGTTGTGTTTCTCCTTTGAACTGCAGTACATAGAATAGCATCAGTTTTTATCCCTTTTGTGTAGGACAATTAGAATTTTCAAAAATATTATTGACTTTTGGGGTATCAAATTGCATCATTCTAAAAGGATGTTTAATGATGAAAAGTTTGCTATAAGATATGTTGGACTTTGGGATCGTGGTTTTGTCCGAAAAAAGACGATAGCTGATATCCTCTCAGTCAGGTAGGTTGAAAATATAAATTGGTAGGACTCTCTGAAAATCCTGGATGGAATCAGTTAAAGATAAAATCAAATCTCCCAAACTCATCAAAAGCAAACATTTTAACTAGTTTTCACGACATTGATCAAACTTGCACCTGTTCATTGAAAACTTTTAAAAACAACCTATAACTGAATATTCAAAGAACCTTTTTTTCTTTTTTCTTCTCGTAGCTGCATCTTCTTCTTCATCCTCTCCAAGTGTTTCCTCGGTCGAGACTCTGAAAACCATTAAAAAAAAAAGAAAAAAGAAAAATCATTAGAGAAAAAATATGTATCACCTAGAAAAGGTTACTATGTAGAAATGATTAAGATTTCACTTTCAAAGATACTACATTACATTAAAATTATAACTTGCCTATTCTTTCTTCCCTTTTCATTTATTTTCCACTTGATCAAACTTGAACCTTTTCTCAAACATAATAGTTCAGAGAATTTGATGACAGAATTGAACTCATACTATCATCTAAGTAACTATAAAGAAACAATGATATAAATAATCTTATACCGTAAGTTGTAAGAAAACAATGGTGATCTGATCTAAAAATTCAAATAAGAGACTCAGAGACTATAGCTGTATATTGTATTATCAAAGTCAATGTTTTTATTTTTCTCACAAAAAGAACATCCCTTACTCTTTTCTTGCATGGCGAACAGTCTCTGTGTAGGAGCTTGATCCAGACACCTTCGGTGTCATCAACATCTTTCGGAAATCTTCATTTGTCAAAGGATGTCTTGGGAGAGAATGGGTATCATGGAATCAGATATTTGATGATGAACAAAATTGTTTCAAGCTACATTTAATAATACATAAGTCACTGTTAAATTGCACTGGGAAAGAGTGACATGAAAAGAGTGCAGTCAGCAATATTTTTAACATATGATTCATATATAGATGAAAACATAACAATAATAAAAAAATGATTAAGAGCATGCACTCACTCATCATCTTGATCATCTGTTGAAGTCCTATGACCCGCTGGAGGTAAGGGGTTGGAAAATACCTCAGTGTCTCCTAGAATACAAGATAAATATTGAGAAAATATAAAAACAAAACCCCTTGTTACACTAACAACAGGAAATAATGTTTTATTAGAATCTTCCTTAAAACTGAAGTCGGGTTATACTGAGTTAACCTCCAGAGGGAGTAGAAGTAGACTGTAGCTGACCAAAGCCCTGGTGCATCTTTGTGTGAAGATATCCCATGATTCGCTATACATTAATCTCATCCGGTTTTGGCATGTAATGGAGAAAGGAATATAGAATCGAGGTAATTGTTTTCTTCTTCTGCCTATTAATAGCCACCATCAAGTTGATTATTTTGCCATGTTATAGGGTGTACATGTAATTTTTAAACTAAAGGCGTTAAATAACTTATAAAAACAAAGGGTTTTAATTCAGTTGTTTTGTCACTGCTGCTTTAGGAGGAAGGGCCTTCCAGCCTTGGATGGTGTGTGGGAAGAATGAATATTTATGGTATGCGCTTCAAGTGGATGGTAACTGATAACTATTTTTGTGCATATTTCTTGTCAGGTATGCATTAAATAAGTGAGATTCAGAGTGGGGTATTCAAAGTGGGTGACAGTTGGTAAAAATCAGTGAAGTAGACATAGGCAGGTGAATTGGTAACTGAATTACTGCTTCTTGTTTGCCACTTTATCAGAAAAAGGGCCCGGTGAGAATAGGGACTTCCATTTTGTACAGTCCAACAGTTTAGTTTCTCACCCAGCAGGCAAACATTATTTTTGCTTTTTTTATCGCACACAAATGAATTGGGTTAGGTCTTGCTCTGTTGTCAAGTGTATGTTATTTTCAGAGAGCAGTCATCACAAATGATTACCAGTTATTCGTACAAAATGTGTGGATGACAGCTGCACAATAATTGTTAGAATAACGGTAAGAGTTTAATTGTACAATATTGTGCTAAACTTCCATTCTGCGCCTGCCACAACAAGCGTCTCTCTCTCTCTCTCTGTTTTCTTCTCGTTTTTCTTCTTCTTCTTTGTAGACCAAGAGGGAGAAATGGCAGTGGAAGAGAGCTGACGGGAAAATGTAATTGTATAAATAACTGGTACTGGTTATTCCCTAAAAGGATAGCTTTGCTACCTACAAGGCTTATAAAAAGTAAGTTGATGCTCTAGTGATAAAATAAAGCTAGCGTATAGCCTGGTGCTTTAATTTGTCATTCCCTTCCCACATTCATTGGCAGTAAAGGATTTTTGCTCTCTGTAAGGACATCACTCTCCAATCAGCTGTCTTGTAAAATCCCTAATCATTATCATCGACACTTACTTTCAGGCATTTTGATGAGGCTTTACAGGGACGGTTTATAGATTTTTTATAGAGATCCAAGCATTTAATTAACAAGGATGATATTAGTTTACAATCTTCGGAAGGCTCTCAAATTCGCCGAAGAACCTTAACTGGAGTCTTGAGATTGACAACAAAAACACCAACCGGAACAGATTAAAAAGTGTAAGCCTTGTCTTTTCCCGTGAAAAGCTACGAATTAAAAATCATACGACAATCAATCGGCTTCCGTCGCACCTCCAAAGACGTGTCAATAAAATTGCTGCAGAGTGTATCCTTGTAGATATTTGCAGAGAAGTTTTCGTTCGCCATCTCCTGCTAGACATTGACAAATATTCATAATGCCTAAGGAGGATCTCAAGGATCGTGTTGATGGAAACGAAATTGATTTGAGCATGAGCAGCTTGGAATCTGTGCCTGTCAAAGAGCTGGTATGTTTTGGATGTCTTTCGTCTGTTGATGTTGTTACAGATGGGTGCTGTTATGTAGACCTACCAGTTCCAGCTTGCACTTTCAGAAAATATGCATATGTGCTTTTTATACCTTAGCTACTGCAATTTTGAATCTATTTTATGGTGGGTGAAGTGGTCTAAGTGCAGGAGGCATTGCGTGTGTCTAGTCCAAAATGCCCGGGTTTTGATCACTGCTTTGGCCCTTATTTTGTTTTTCTCTTTCGGACCCTTTGTCACTCAGTGCTCATGTCCATGTACTCTTGAAGTCTTTAAATGACGATATCAACCATCCAAACCTTGTCAACAAGTGTTGCACAAGAAACATTGAATGAGACTTACAGCCTATTGAGCTGAGAAATATCATAAAACAAACCAGGCAATCCCAGTGAATGGATACGTATAAAATTAAGCAAGTATGGAGGAAAAAAGGAAAAGAGTTTGAGTGAGAGTGTGTGAGGGTGGGAGGATGTTTGGTGTGTACATGAGTGCGAATAAACAAAAAATTCATTTTTAACTAAAGTCAGAATTTTGACACTCAGATGAGTTAATGCTGTCCAGACACAGCTGGGTCAGGCGAGACAAACTGGATTAAAATTTCTTGTCCTTGAATATAGCATGATGGCTCTGGAAGGAATCAAAGCTATGTCTTCGGGCACTGAAGTTCAGTGCTTTACCAACTGAGTGAATATACCCCAAATCTAGATGTCTGTTTACATTATCTGGTGAACCAATCAAAGACGGAGGCGGAGGACGGGGTCTAGTGGTTGAAGTTTTCGTTCAGGGACATTGTTACAATTTTATTTTATGCATTTCTTTATCTTCCCATTAAATAAATGTTTTATTTTCTTTCAGGCTGCGCTACCAAGAGTTAACAGTGTGGATCTGTCTTGCAATTTGATAACTGTCCTACCGGTAAGAGTTGTCAAGGATGTCAGAAGTTTGAAACCCATTTTTGTTATCTCAGAAGCCTATTTGAGCAGAAATATTTCATACATAAATCAAGTGATTTTGCCTCAGATGCAGATTTTTCAAACAGTTTTGGCTTTTACACCGGCTGGTTTCGATCACTTTAATGGGGTAGAAAATGCTTATAGGTTATATGTTTTGTTTGCATTTTTTTTTCACAGGAAGCTTTTTGCACCCTGTTGCACATCATCAAGCTCGATCTCAGCAAAAACAGGCTAACAGAACTCCCCACAGATTTTGGATTCTTAGAGAATATCCAACATTTAGACCTTTTAGGCAATCAACTTAAAACCTTGCCGAGGTCTTTTAGTAAGCTGAAGAAATTGAAGTGGTTGGATCTGAAAGACAATCCTCTGGAGGATGGACTCAAGAAAAATGCCGGTGATTGTTTGGATGAAATACAATGTAAAAAATGTGCCACCAGAGTAAGTTCCTCCCTTTTTTTTTAAATTTTTTTTTTTTTGAAGGTATTGAATGGTCTTCATTCAGAGTTGTGTCAAATAAAAGTAAAGTTTATCTATATTTTGGATCATCTAAAGCCTATCTATTTTATATTTCATTAATGAGCAATAATCTTCTATTATTTTTTTAAATGGGAACAAAATGCTACTTGTTACAATTGTTGCCACCAAATATTTATTTGTTTCATGGGCTTGGAGGGTGTTTAGGTTCTCTTATAATAATGATAATATAGAGCATATATATAGGTGCTCTATGTGCTTTACAATACCATTACATCCCTGACAACAAACATATAACGTATATGATGAGACATGTCGCCTGTTAGGCGTGTTACAATCTTTTGGACATAGGGACAACGTTGTCTACAACCAGGGGGACCTACGAGGTAAGTTTTGTCAAGTGCCTTACCCCAGGGACACAACACTATGGCACTGGTAGGAATAGAACCTATGCTCTTTAGTATGGTAGTCCAACGCCTTACCACTGGAGCCACCATGTCCGTATAGGAATTGATTTAGAATTTTGCCCGGACCGTGACCTTGCAGCCCACTCTTTTCGATTTCCAAATGCCATGTGTTCTTTAACGTGCGCAACATGTACCAGGGACCTCCTAGTTTATTGTCCGTCTCTATCGGACTAGATGCTCGATCCCACCTTCTTAGGACAAGGGAGTTGCTTCCAATCAGAAAAACAGCCTGTCATTTTTGCTTTTCATGGGACTCAAGCCTGCGACTTTTTTATTTGAGAGGTTTCTGTACCTCTATGCAACCAGGGAGTGACAACCGAACAGAATTGACCAGAAAAATTTTCGCTATTCATGGGACTCCTACTCAGGACCTTTCACTTGAGAGGCGAGCACCATACCTTTCTGCCACATACACCCCTTTGTTTTGCTTTCCTTAGTGTTGGGAAAAACTAAGGTTCACAATAAATGAAGACAGGCAGATGATCAGTCCACCGTGCCTAATCTTGTGTGGTGTAATGAGCAATACATAACAGGTATTACATGGTCTTAAGCCAAACAATAGTTGCTGTTGCCTTTGATGGTATCTGCTCATTGAGAAAGACTAATGAGCTGATTTACAACAAAGTAGATTTTTAATGCAAAATGAAAAATTATATAGAGCAGGGCTGCCATCCCTCCATGGATCCACTTAAAACCCATGGATTCCAAGGCTCCTCCCTTTCTCAAGAGAATGAAAGGAAACGATCATCGAAAAAATCGGTGGATTTTGCAATAAGTCACTGGCAGCCCTGAAAGAAAACTTTCTCTCTAAATGTAAAACATCTTGATAAAGGATTTGAGTTATTCTTCCTGCTTTCATTTTGTTTTTGTTTTCTTCACATGAATAGATATTGAGATACATGACTGACTTGGATGCACAGTTAGACATCCAGTGGCAGAAAAAAATGCTGAAAAAGAAGGGTAAACAAAACATTGTGAATCATTGTTTTTAACAGTAGTTTATCAGAACAACCCCATCTTTTGTTTAAATTTTGATATTTCTATACTAAAATGTTTTCTGGACGAAGCAGACCAGGAATCTCAAAACAGAAACTTTCATTTTTGTAAAATATATGTAACAATTTCTGAGTAAAATGGTCCTTCGGTCAGTTTTCAAACATAACTTTAAAATCTGTTAATCCTCTGTAAGTCAGTTCAAAGTGATGATGTGATTTGGTGAAAAACCCATGGGAGACCTTAATGAGCATTTAAGAGTGCTGAAATAAAGTTACACCCTCTGCAATGATTAAAATTTTCGAATAGAGTTTTTTATTATTGTTTATATCATGTTGTTTACCCCAGTGAAGATTTTAAATTTTCAAGTGGTTTTTGCGCTTTGATCAGTAAACCTTCCTGTACACCATAATTGATGATGATTAACTCAACAAAAATGATTTTTTTTTGCTTTGAATTGTGGTAAAATAGCTCTGTTGTATGTAACATGTTTGAATGTTTTCCATTTACAGAAGAGGAAGCTAAGCAGAGAGACTTAGAGGAGAAGGAAAAGCAAAAAAAACGTGCCCAGAAAAAGGCAGAAAAAGAGCGCAGGAGGAGAGAACTTGAAAACAAGCGTGCTCAAGAGAGACTGGCACAAGGAGAAGATACATCAGATGAGGAAATTAATGTTGAAAGAGGTCTGTAATATCTGTTTTTTTGTTTTTTTTTAAGTTTGAGCTCTTGGTTGGTTGTTAAAAACAAGAGAGATTTGTTCTGATATGATGCCATATCACTAAATATGAGATGTGTCAGAGTAGTAGAAAAGTGTTACTTAAATAAAATACAGAAAAGATAATGAATCTCTTTGTTTATTTGCGTTATTTGTATGATTCCAGAAGGGCCTTGAGAAAAAAAAACCAGCATTGTCACAATTTTTCCCCTTTTTCAGGAAGGGATTATTTGTTTGAATAATCTTGTAGCTCACATAAGTTCATGTGAAGAAGTTAGTATGAATAGGGGTTTTCTATGTCGAAGCCTCCTCCTTTAGAGGCTTGTCAAATAAAAGAAAATTTTACAACGTAAGTATTTTGCCATGTAAATTCTTTCAACAACATGTCAGAATCATCAGAGGTGAAGGTTTACATCACCTGCCAGATCCAGAGCTGTCTTGGATAATTACAGGCACTACCTAGCTTCAGCACATCTTGCTTGATTTCCTCTTAAAGTACTCAGGATACAATTCTATGGATTGCTTCCCTTTGATGTTTAAAATAATTTATTGTCATTTTATTTTCATGTTCAGAAAACCTTAAGCTCAATGACCATATGAAAACAACAACGCCACCAAAAGGTAAACAAAACAAAAAACATTCCACAATTCTTAGCAATAAACTTTTTCAGATTTTTCTATCCTCTTTTATCTTATTTTTGTTTGTTTTGTGGTCATCCCTATGTAGGATGAGAGATATTTTGTTAAGAAATCTTGAATTCCTAATCTAGCTCTATCCTTGAATTTTACTCTTGGCTGTCAAGCAATTTGGTGGGAAATGAAAGTTGAAGCATTCATTTTTTATCAGTTTTTAGTGAGAACAATTAGTATATCATTATGCCTTGTTCACGGTCAACTAATCTCGACATCTATTTTCTGTCTTGTCAACTCAGTCTTGGTCCTGCCTATTGTAAAAAGAGATCAGTGCTTATCCCCATTTCATGTTTTGTGGCCATGATAACAGAGTTGTTTCTATCAAGGTAGATCATGGGTGAAAGTTCGCTGGCATATGCCGGCACCACCCGTTTTCTGGCAGAAAAGAGTGCCTTGCCGGCAGCCAAGCTGGTGACTGGACAGCATACTAATAGCAGGCAAACTGGATGACAGTGCTTGGTGTTGGTTGGAGTCATCGTTTGCCCTAAAATCTGAATTTTCCCTCGGGAGCCTGTATGATTTTATCATGGGAACGAGCCACAAAATCAAGAGAAATAATAAAAATTTGTTGGTGAATAGATTTATAGTTTAACAAATAATAAAATAAACAAACACCCCCCCCCCCTCCATAACAAAAAACAAACAAACAATTGAATGTTGGATGTTTGGTTTTAAAAACTGCTCACTCATGGTCTCAAAATGAATTTTAAATGGTCTAAAAGAAGTCTTCTTTCATTTTTGGCATTGAATGGACTTAAAATGTTGAAGTTTGATTGCTAAACCAAAGTAAAAAGAAGATCTGTGTGCAAGGTTTGGCCAAGAGGGTAGTCGTATAGTATACAGAGGAATACTTGAATTGTTTCCTGAAAATGTTCTTGCCATTCTCTCTTTAAATATGACATTCAGTTATGGAAGAATTTTGTCAGTTCGATTTTACTGTAAAATTATGTTTTTTTTGTTTTTTTGTTTTTCTCTTTTTCTCTCCATCCATTTTTAGGAGGAAGAGGATTCTGCCTGCTGATTGGGTTCTTTACCGTCCTAGTGCTTGTCATAAGTATACTGGTTGGTGTTGAGTTCCACTGTCGAGCAAACCAGCAAGATCACCTCTGTGTCTCGCGATGGCAGCCTGCAAGGAAAACTTTTCTACACTATTTTCAATGATGACGCAAGCTTTCGTTTTGGTTTGCACCTGGTGCAAATTGTATGATCTACTACTGCAAAGTGCAAAGTGATTTTTATTCATGTTTTTAAATTCCTGAAACGGCTTTACTGATTCAAAGTGTTAAGTTAACTTTAAATTCGAGGATAAAAATAGTTTGAGAAAAATTTATTTCAAAGGAGACATCTTTTGTAATACATTATTTTCGTACGCTTTTGTATCAGTTTATAAGATCGGTGATATGTTTTTATTTGTTTCTTTCTTCAGGTGAGTGTTTGTAAGATGTACAAAACCACGTGTGTTATTCTTTTTGTGGGTTTGATTGTGTATGTATGCAAGTTTATGGGGACGTTAATTTTGTGAATGGCATTTCTAAAGCTTATGTTTTGTGAAAGCAGTATGGGATATATATATATATACCTACTACCCGAGACATAAACATGCACTTTGTAAGGGAGATTTTGAATGTGGGACATGATGTAGAACAGTGCGATGAAAAACGAAAAGATACCGTGTAGAGTAAAGGACTAAGTTCATTACTTAATCTTAATGTAATTGTAGTCCAATAATATTACTAATTGATAGATTGATCAGTCTTTAGAAAGTGGTTGTTTGGTGGGTGTCCCTTGTGGGCACTTCTACTTATGTTTCTTTTCTTTTACACTGAATCCCGTCTTACTTTTTCCCCTTTTCTGTGATGTTCTGTTTTTGTTGTCTTGGTTGCAACTCAGTGGTATTCCCCTATTTCATACCTTATGGTGCATAACTCCAGGGTCACAAGTTAAACATACTGGGTACTAAAGTGTATAAAGGGGGTTTAAAGATCCTGGGTCTTCTTTGGCCATAATACTGTTATGGGTGATGGCCATTGTTTAATTTTGAAAGAAGAGATAATATTTTGTTTTCATTGCAAATTATCTGTTGTGTTGATATGTGTTTTGAGAGATGATATTTATTTATAAGTGTAAATCATCTCTCTGCTGTTTGTGGTTTAAATCTGTTCCCTCTTTGAACTAATTCTATCATCTTGCTTATCCTTTGGCTCCTCTATGACCCTTGTGTGTGTTGTGGGCCCCTAAAACTACCAATACACAAAACTCTTAGAAATGACATTTCAAAAGATTCAAATTTGATTACAGGTTATCGACCTCCACATTCTAATACCTGCTCTGTGATAAGTAATTGGAAATTAATGGAGTAACACAACATTTATTTTTCTCTGTACTGTCAACAATATTTGACAATCATCTTCCTTATTGAAAAGTTAAGAAATATGCCCATTGACTTTCATTTGTCTCCTTGTTATTATTACATCTCCATCTCTAAAAATGTGTTGTCTGAGTTCAGCAATTTAAAACTGGTCCTTGTCCAAGTTTGAAATACTGGTAGCTTCAAGCATTCGCTTTGACGATGACTGACTTGCATGAACATCTCATCATCAAGCTATCATCTAGCTTGACCTGCTCTACCTGTGCTAGATAAACACTCGACAATCCCATCCATCTTTTTCATCCTTACAACTTACATACCAGGTAGCTACTTTGTATTGATAAATGGTCAAATGTAATGAAGGCAATTTTCCATACTTATCATATGGTGTTAGAAATGAATGTTTTTGTGGTCTTGCTGCTTAAATTTGAACTATAAAAACCATAGAACTTTTTATCTGTGCTAGTAGTTGTAGCTTTATGCTCATCATATTTTATTAATTTTAATTCATCTTATGTACACGAATATTTTGATGATAGTAGCAGTTCTAGTCTCCTCATTTGCCGTTGTTCCTAGCCCATAAGGAATGCAGTCGTTCATTTGTCGAGTATCACTAGTATCAGTGCTTTGCAGTTTTTCCATGTATGCTCCAGTGCTACTCGTAACAACATTCCACAATTTATTTGCCACTCAAATGTCTGATTTTGTCAAATATTTGAGCTTTCAAGAAACCAGGACTACATTTTATGCTAGTGATCATGGACAATCATCTGTTAGTTGAGTCAACTTTTAAAAATAAGAGATAAATTCCCTCCATTCTCATCTTAGAAAAAAATGAATAGCAAATAGTATAGACACAGTGCCGAGGTGAGTCAAAGCCATAGAGAGAAAGGAAAAAAAACAGGAA
>JBCIKM010357730.1:0-11120 GCA_039654465.1 Melibe viridis
TGGGTTTCACCACTTGTTGACCTTTACCCCCCCCCCCCCCCCCCCAACCCTTTTTTCAAAGTGGTTATCTGTAGTAATCTCAGGCTTACAACGCTCACATTTGCGTACAAAGAAATCGGTGGTTTCTGAAGTGTCATTCCATGTTCGTATCTTGTTAATATCAACACAGATGCAGTCGGTATTTTTCCTTTGAATTGAATGAGCGCCCCCCCCCCCCCCTTTAATTTTATTGTGGTCAGCAGCAGTCAGCTCGTCCCAACATCTTCCCCCACAGAGGAGAGTTCAGCGTGTTCCTTCCTCTACCACAACCAGCCTGCCCCTGGCAGCCTCCAACTCCAACAAGACAAGGTAGCAGTGGAGACCAGGGTGTTGATGGCTGTACATACAAAATGAACAGGTGGTAGGTACCAGTACCACCAAAAGTCTACCACTGCCGCCCATTGGTAAAAACTTTTTGCTGTCTCACTGGGACCTCAGTAATGAAAGTTACACAGATGCATAATATTGAAGCAAATTTGTTTTAAGTACAACAGAAATGGTGTTATATCATTGAGTTAAAATATGATGTCCGTCAACCCCAAACTTTTTAATTTCTTCGCTTTCCCAATCCAATGAGAAGCATGATTTTTAGGCGTGATTTTTATTAAAAAGAAATACAAAAACAACAAAAACTTTTTACAAATTCAAATCATGACGGAACACACAATGGATGGCAAATGAGAAGATAAACCCGTATTAACAGTACCTGGTAGTGTAGTCCACAACAGTAAAGGCTGGAGCCCAGCCCAGTATAACTAGAACTAGAACTAGAAGAGAGTTCTCCGTAAGTTGTCTACTCTGGGTAGAGACACAATAAATACATGTAGTGTAGCACCCACACATAAAGCGCTTAGAGAGCGGCGGAATGCCACTATAGACAGAGGTATTGGCTTTGTTGAACAATGATACAATAAGTAGTGTTTAGTGCGGTCCCCATCGGACCAGCTTCCTTCTGATGCAGTAGCTTGACGTGCATTTCCTTATAAACGTCCCCCCCCCCCCCCCCCTCAACACACAAGGGCATTATACTCTGACTCACACACTTATTTGGAATACTATTTGATGGTTCATTTCGATCCAAGTCATACAGGTGCATAATATTTCAGCAAATTTGTTACAGTTACAAAAGAATTGTCGTTATATCATTATCATTGAGTCCTATGATATTTAACTGGTGACAAACCTACACCCCGAAGGCATGATTAAAGAAGGCACGTTGGGAGAACGTGGAATAGAGTGGTCTCATATTTTTGTAATGTCGGAGAAATGAAATAAAAAATAATCCACGGCTCCCTGTAAGATGGGATCTTCTCCACCTTTGCCAGAAAAATAAAAATTGCCATGAAAAAGTGGGACACAATTTTCTCATGTGCTTAGTTCCCTTTTGCCCAAAATGTGGAGATCTCCACTTTTTGCATTTTTACAGTGGAAAAGTGGGTCAAACTTAGCCACAGTTGGTGCTAAGCTCCAATTCGGCGCAACGTTCTCGCACGTAATGATAATTCATAGATCGATGTAAGACCAAGAATGACTCAAACAAGGCGAGATAACATCAAACGCTTCATTAGGTCCCCACAGGTTGGTTGCAACAGATGCATTTCAAAATTTTCTATTCAAAACGTGTTAGAAGCGCCACTGATCACAGAGTATTCCACATCAAGTGCTGGACTCGGTGATCGACGAAAGGCAATGGTTGGTGTGCATCAGAAGGTTTGTGATTATGTATTTGGTTTCCCTTTCAAACGTTTCACCTCTTGAATGACCACACACACACAGACACAAACACACACACTTACAATCACACACACACACACACAAACGCGCTGATTTTACAGCGCCATAAAAGGTAAAACAATAAAACATAGATATGAAGAATACAAAAAAGAGGATGGAAAATTAACAATGCTGCAGTTACGTAGGAAGTGGTTTCAAGAAGGCCCCCCAAAGAATCAATTGCAAATTGTGGTATTGTGTTGCTATGGCGATTCCTAGAAAGCACCGTTCCAGCAGTAATTGACGGCTGGTTGCGTAGCATTCATCATGGCATTTCATTGGGACATGTCATCATAGTGATGGTGGGTTCGTTGAACAACTTGCATATGGCTTGAGGCATACAGTCAAGACCGCTGAGCTCCAGGGTGCAATACAGACGTTTGTAATTTGCGAGAAAGTGTCCAGTCTTCCTTGTAATTAACCGTTCTGTGGTCAACAGCATTCCCTGTGTAATGTTGTGACAAGCAGTGAAAAGGTTGCAAGAATTCTAAATGCATCCATAATATTTTATGTAGATAGTATGTTAAAGGTCAAGGTCAACGATAAGCTCTTACTTACACTAATGGTAATAATATAATGAGACCAATTAAGGGAGCTTGCTGATCTGATATAAAGGAAACAAACAAACAAACAAAAAATGAAACTTCCTCAGGGATTGTAATCATCCTATTTTTCTCCCTACAACCCTGCATTAGATGTCTTTCTCCGCCTCGTTACAGTGAGTTACATGTTTTGGTTTACATGCAACAATTTATACGATTATTTCAACAAGCCTGAATATGCTTCAATGCAAGTTAAAACACATTTTGAAAAAGTAAAAGAAACAACTCAACCAACAGGGTAAAAATCTATGCTTGCGTGATGAAATTAAAAAAATTGAACGGGAAGAAGAATGACCATTAACACACCACAAGGGAGATGTGTGTCTTGGTGGGGGTGGATGGGGTGAAGTTGCGTGTGGGCAGCCCCACATGACAAAACGTACAGATTGCTTTGCAGTTTGACTTTTTTGACTGGCAAAAAACAAAAAATAAAAATGACAATGACGCAATAAAGACCCCACTCGATATTACATGTGGTGTAAAAATCATATTTCCAATAAATAAATAAAATCGAAAGGTGGAATAAGAGACTTGACTGGCCTGTGTTTTTCATACTTTGATTATTACATCATTTAAACACAGGCTGGCTCCAGTGATGAGAAAACAGACAATAATAAACCTATCTATAGAGAATGGGTCAGTAAGTGCCAACACACTCCTCACTACTCTGCCTCGTAGCCGCGGTGTGTTTAGGGAAAAACAAAACAAAACAAATTTAATCCGCAAACGGATCTCGCTCTCTCATTCTCTCTCTCTCTCTTATTCTCTCTAAACGGCACATAGGTACCGCTCTCATCACATGTCTGCGAAGTATTTTTTTCAGGCCTGAACTCTCTCTCTCTCTCTCATTCTCTCTAAACGGCACATAGGTACCGCTCTCATCACATGTCTGCGAAGTATTTTTTTCAGGCCTGGAACACAGCTCGGCTACAAGGCCCATGTAGTGCCTATAGAGGGTGTTGCTTACTGCTACTACTACTACTACTACTACTACTACTACTAATACTACTACTACTATTAGTAGTAGTGAGATGACTGAGCAAACTGTGCCTGTAGCTGCTGCTGCAGCTGTCGTGCTGCCGATGAGTGGAAGAGAGAGAAAAGGTTGCGTGGTTCTGCTTTGCGATTGCCGCCTGGTGACCGTGTCCGTCCGGCAAATGCACCAACAGGGCTAGCACCAGGACGAGGACGGACCACCGGGGAAGTCGTCCGTGCCATAGATTTGCTGCAGGGAGTACCACTGGCCGAAACCCATGGCTGCCAAGTGCTGGCCTGGAGGGAGGGAGGGAGGGAGGGAGGGATAGAGAGAGAGAGAGAGAGAGACACACACACAGACAGAGAAAGAAAAAAAAGCAGTTGGCATCAGACCATGAGAATTACAGAATGCATAAATAACGGTCAAAATACATGTGATACCAAGGTTTGTGTGTGTGTGTGTGTGTGTGTGTGTGTGTGTGTGTGTGTGTGTGGGGGGGGGGTAATTTTTTTAATCTACGATGTTACTTGCAAAAGGCATGCTTCTCCTAGCCTAGTCATTAAGACAAAAAGGCATTGAACTAACTGCGAATTGCAGAATGTTGGCTATTTGATGCTATAATAGTATCAACTGCGGTCTATTATCTTTGGCGTTGATGAAGAAAATAACTACTTGAGGAAGGAGAGGTTTCTCGGTAGATTGTGTTGTTTTGTTGGAATTAAATATTTTCCAATTGAAGCTTTAGTTCTCAACACATTCTTTTCTAATAACAGTAAAGGACGGAATGTTACAATAATGCTAACATTATTTATATATCGACACAATGAATTAAATAGCTCTTCTTTAAACTACAATTGACTAACTGCTGCTTTTACCAGAGTGATAAGAATTATACTATTATGTCTTATTTTATGAAATTGTGGGATAATACCGAGGCACGGTGGTCTAATGCTGGTTTTAGACGTACAGGTGTGTCAGGTGGCCCGTCCACAAACTGTACAGTGTCCACAAAACATGGGTGGCCCTTGGATTTTTAAATAGACCTGGGCTTGTAAACGAGAAAACCTGCCGGTGTTGATGGGTTCTCCGTTCATGTGCCAGATATCTGGAGCAACCAGATATTGGACCGCTGGGGAACTCACGGTTCAGCCGTACGAAGGCGGATGTCAGCCACCATGGGCGGCTTCTTTAATGTTGCATCAGGCGGAGTAAAAAATGCAGACCAAATCAAACCATCAAGGACTTGACAATCCCTGGTTCTGGGTCACCCAGGACCCGACAGTCTGTCGACGAGAGAGTTTCCCTTTACACGAGCGCTCTTGAACTGTTGGATTGTTCAGGATTCCCACTCAAAAGCCATCTCAAAATTCAAGACTTTCGATTGTTTTTCAAGACCAGCATATTGAGAGGAAAAATACAAAAATTACACCTACGGAATAAATTCACTTGATTTGGCAGAGTTATTTAGTAATTTTCGACTACTGCCTGATCACACCATCATATTCAGCATTAAGATGATATCAAAATGAAGTTATAATAAGAAGAGTCACAGAGGCTGAGAAACAAGCAGGAGTATCAATACCTAATACTAATACTGAATGGTTTTGACCCCCACAAAAAAACAACCAAAAACACAAACAAAAAACAACCCCCCCCCCAAAAAAAAAAACAAAAAAAACCCCTAAAAAAACTACCAAAAAAAAAACAAAAACAAAAACACCCTTCTTCAATAAGGAATTCTTACAACATTTAGTTATTATATTCCCTAACAGCCCCAAAGGACAAAGTTCTCTTACAAATAATGAGTGTTATGTGTCCTCTTCACTGTCTTTAAATGATGGTTCTTTGTTTCATTGTTCTATAAATAAACAATTCTATTTTATTGTCAGTTGTATGAGGAAAATAAAACAAACACCCCCCAAAAAACAAAACAAAAACAAACAAAAAACAAAACAAAAATCCCAAAAGAAAAAAACACATACACACACACACACAAACAGTAAAAAACCCCCGATGACATAGCATTGCTAGGCCATTTTGAGAAAAGACCCACTGAACGACTATTACTAATAATATATGCACTCTTTCATGCTGACGATTCTGCGTGTCGCTCATTGTCGAAAAATGTAAAGAAATATAAACAAAACAAGAAAAATGAAGTTTAACATCCAGCGCTGATAGACTGTGGGCCACCGGGACCCCCTCACCCCCTCCCCCCTGGAGATTTATGAGACCTATTTTTGGGGGTAATTGGATGCCTTAAAAGTAGGATTCCAATTGTTTGCCTCATTCTAAGTGTCGTCATCACTGAGTTATCCCCCATTGAAGGTCATTGAGTGCAAATGATCAGAAACTCAATATTATTTAGAATTTTGACTGCATAAAAGCAATTGAGCGCTTTCTTCCTTATGGAAGTAATGCATTTATGCACAAAACATGTTATTTATACCCTTGATGAAGTCATTTTGGTAGTCTAACAAGCAAAATCCTTAAAAAACATAATTAAAAAGCCAATATACCGATATATTA
The DNA here is from genome assembly GCA_039654465.1 of Melibe viridis. Classification (NCBI taxonomy): domain Eukaryota; kingdom Metazoa; phylum Mollusca; class Gastropoda; order Nudibranchia; family Dendronotidae; genus Melibe; species Melibe viridis. Next base: position 5,920 of record JBCIKM010357730.1, read on the forward strand.
AGTATCGATATCTAACCTTTTGACAATTTGGCTTTTTGATGGAAAAACAACAGTACACATGGTTTCTGTGTCTTGTTGAACACAAGAAATGTCAACCGAGATTTCATTTTCGTTTTTCTCACCAGAGTTATCCCCCTATTGGCGGCCATATTTTTTTCATGCCAAATGATGTGCTTGTTATTCCAAACTGTATACATCAATCGTTTTTCTATTTTCTTGGTTTGCCAAAAATCAAGGGTTGCCAAGAGTTGCATATAGCTCAGTTGGTAAGCCCGCTGTTCTGGCAGTGGCCAGGCGAATCGGTGCCGAAGCAGGTCCTGGGTTCGATTCCCTCCTCCGATGACTTCCTTTCTCCTTTCTTCGACACGAGAGTGCGCAAGGAATTCAATGACCTCAGAGACAAGATGTCAGACAAAGGCGAAACGGCGAGGGCTGTAAGCGTTGCTGTTAAGGTATTATTTGTTTGCGCACCGTTCTGCTGCCAAATAGTGTTTGGATTTGAGGGTTTAGTTCCGTTTCTATTTTCTGGTAGCTTCTGCAACGCGGCGGCTTCTGATTGGTTGTTCGCCAGGTGAAGGTTGTTGAGTGAGTTTTGGAACTAAAAACTGAACACAGATGACATAAACACAGAGATACGCAGAAAATACATACACACACAAAAAAAAAAATATACAAAAACAAAAATTAAACACACACGCACGAAAAAAAAAAAAATATTAAAAAAATTGTTTTCGTAACCCGGCTTCAAATAACGCTTCCCGCGTGATTTTTGACTAATTCAGGGTCGCTGATTACGAAAATATTATTGTTTTTATTTGATCAACATTTTGGAAATTTTTGGTCTGCATTTTTTACTCAGCCTGCGGCAACATCAAAGAAGCCGCCCATGGTGGCTGACATCCGCCTTCGTACGGCTGAACCGTGAGTTCCCCAGCGGTTCAATATCTGGTTGCTCCAGATATCTGGCACATGAACGGAGAACCCATCGACACCGGCAGGTTTTCTCGTTTACAAGCCCAGGTCTATTTAAAAATCCACAGTCCACCCATGTTTTTGTAGATACCGTACAGCTTGTGGACGGGTCACCCATGTTTTTGTTGATGATACCGTACAGTTTGTGGATCTAAATCCAGCATAACATTACAACGTCCTCCGTCTTCTTAATGGCTATATCTCTTTCTTCGCAGTACTAGACTCACAGCCATTTTCCTTGAATGTCGTCTATTCTTGCCAGTGCCAGCTCCTATTTCCTACTGCCGGCCTATTCTTTCCATTCGCTAAGCTCACTCACCTACAAAGCTTTTCATTCTCTGGTAGGTAGTGGAGCACTGCTTAGCCCTGGCGTAGTCCATCCCGGCCAGGTCCTCGCGGCCGAAATGGGCGCACACGTCCAGGAACAACGAGTGCAGGGAGAGTTTGCACAACCGGGACACTTTCGGGTCCTCCATCGGTCTGGAAAAGAGACGAAGTGAAAAAAAAATACAAATGAACAAAATTAAGATTCCTGATATTGTATTGATTGATTCAAAAGGGGAGGGGGGATGTCTCAATGACAATATGTCCTACTGAGAGAGTTGGACTGCCCAGGGTCATAAGAAAAAAACATAACAGCTTGTCCAAAACTACGATATTAGTTCTGAAGATGCAGAGCTGATTTCCGGTTTTAATCATATTCAAATATTCCACCCCACACTGCTACCTGTGTTCCCATGAGGACAAATGCCACTCCCACGCCCTCTAAGACATTCCGTTCCGCCATCGCTGCATGACAGTCAAGATGCAAGATCACGGGTGTCACGGTGTGTCCAGACTCTCAAGGGGGCTGCATCGCCTTGGTATGGGGGAGGGGGGGGGGGAGGAGTTGGGGCATAAAAAGTTAAAGGTTTCCCTACTACTACTCACTCCATGTTGGTGACTCCGGTGATGGCGTCGACAACCTCTGCATCTGGGTCGCCGTGCGACCAGGTGATGAAGTACTGCTTGGACTTGCTGATGTTGTACACGTCGCTCAGGTCCGTGGCCGGAAAGGTGATCTCAGGCGTGTTGATGCGGAAAGGGCGCTGCATCACCTCGTGTAGACGTCCGCATTTGAGCCGCCCGCTGATGGCCCTCGGCAGGTGGCCCTTCTGTTCACCCGTGTGGCTGCCTGCATGGTGGGGACGATCACAATTAATTCTAACAGTGTGGTTATTTATTTATGTAGCACTAAATCCCCGTTACAATCACAGCCTCTAAAGAACTTACGATGGCGTAATAACCAATTGGTCAAGGTTGGTGGTTATGTCATGGTCAGAACACACAACAATGCTGCTAGCAGCAATCACTCGCGCCTTGCACAGATGGATTGGTTTTTTGTTGCTGCTGTTATAGTGATTATTTATTTGGACAGCGGCTTTGCAGTCTACTTTTTACAATTTCCAAACACCAAGGGTTCTTTAACGTGAGCAAGATGCACCCTGGACCTCCGATTTATCGTCCACCCGCGATGGAACTAATGCTTGATCTCACCAACTTAGTACCAGGGGGTGGCTTCCGACGAGAATTAACGACCAACATATCTCATTGCTCATGGGACTCGATCCCACGGCATTTCGGCTTAACCAAAACAGCTTCACCGTTCATGGGACTCAAACCCGGGATTTCCATTCAAGAGGCCAGAACTTTACCGCTTAGACAGGTACACCCACAGTGTGTAGCAAGAAAAATTTGGACAAGTAAAAGGCGCACGAAATTGATACATTGACAGTGCTGACTGTGTCGTAGAATAAGCCACCGTGTCGGTCACAGCGTGCATGAGGCGATATATAAAACTGCTCACCAATGACCAAAGAGTTGATGTAGATGGGGTCGATGAAGTGCGAGAGGAGGGCGCCCTGCACGCCCAGGCTGTTCCAGCGGCAGATCTTGTCCGAGCAGGTCATGATGCGCAGACGCGCCTTGCCGTTGGCGCCCGGCGGCACCGAGAAGTCTGTGGGGATGGCACCTTCCCCTGCGGTGGTGGCAGGTAATGGCGCAAGGGGGGGGGGGGGGGGGGGTGAGCAATAAGAATCAATTTATGAAACTACAGCCACGTGGCCCAAGGTCTTGAAATAGCAATTATCTTTTTGCTTAAAATAGATCTTGAAACAAAGACATGGCTAAAATAAGAATACAATGCCTAAAACGACTGTTCAATTTCAGTTCTGGAAGATCAATTAGGCACAGGAATTCCGGTGATCCAAGTTTCATTCGAATGATGAATTATAGTCCGCTCACAAATAAATTGGTTCGCGTTTTTTCCCCCTCGATTTTCTAAGGTAATTCAACACGTGCGGCTCAGACATTTTAATACTCATGAATCGCAAATTTCAGAGAATTTACGGTAAGCTTATTCTGGATTTTCAACTGTCCACTTTGGGGGACATTGTTGAAAAGAATGTTGTCTTTTCGTTATTAGAAATACTCAATTTGATGAACAAAGTAAACATTATCATTATCATTCTGAATCCATCTTTTGAGGGTGGTTTGAGGAGTTCCAAGTTCTAAATCAGTAAGTTCTCTCCCTTCGATGCTTCTCGGGAATAAAACCAAAAGAGCCATGCAGATTGAAGGCCATCCTTGTTTGAATGTGAAATGCTGAGATCATTATAAAGAAAAGTATATTGTGTACGCTTCTCTTTCAATTTTATAAAGTTTGACCCATTTAAAAAGATGTGTATTGCAGTTATACCGGGCATATGTAAAGACTGCACTTCATTGAAAGAGTCAAGCAAATCTTTGTTCCCACAAAAGATAATGCAATCTGAGTTTTAAGTATTCTCACTCAATTTTTTAGAGATCGTCAGGTGTTGCCTGTTTTTTGTTTTGTTTTTGTTTTTTAAGCTGAGATGAGAAACCCATTGAGTGATAGTTTGAGGCTTTTTTGGTAAGGTGATGAAAACTGATCTTAGAAATTTGTCTGGAAACTTTCCTGACTCGTATAAATCATTCAGTATGTTAAGTTGTAGATAACTTTTGCCGTTTGATCCAAGTGACTTCAACATTTCGTTCAAAATCATATCTTCCTGCATGTTTTTTCTAGTTTGAGACTCGTTATTGAATGCTCCATTTCTGACATCATAATTTTTGGTTGGCTTGTTTGTTCCAAGGTTGGTAGTGAGTCTGGTCTGTAATCGACAAATAACTCCTTTATGTACTCAACCCATCTTTCTATAATTTCCTCTTTTTCGTGGCATGGATTACCGTTTTTGTCTGCTATGCAGCCGTTTGAATGCACTCTCGTTTGGACACTTGTGATGTCATCGAATGTTATACCTTACAAAGTTAAGTAAGCTAGGTTTCTTCAGCTCCCGTGTTACACATGAACCTTGTCTGTTCTGGTATTGACCAGCGTTTCTCCAAATCTATTGTCTCCTTTGGATATATTATGTATGCTCTTGTTTTACCGCCATATTACTTCATAATAATAATAATAATAATAATAATAATAATAATAATAATAATAATGTCTTTTCTTCTTCAATTAAATTCATTGTCGTGTTGTCCCGGCGAGTATTTGTTTATTGAATGAGACTTTAAATCTCTCTCTTTCTTTCTCCCCCTGTTTGATATTCTCTCTCTCTCTCTCTCTCTCTCTGACGAGATCATTCGACAAACACGGTGAACACACCTAATGTTTTGACAGGGAGTGACATGTTTATGATTTAATACTGTAAAATAATTGACTTACACCCTGTGGTAAATCGGCTAATTGGTCTTTCTCAATGAGCTGATACCACCAAAGGCGACAGCAACTTTTCTTTGGCTTAAGATGAGTAATACCCCTTATGATTTGCTCATTATGCCACGCAAAATAAGACATAGTGGACTGATCATCTGCCTGTCCTCATTTCTTGTGATCCAGAGTTTTCCCCAACACTTCTAAGGCAGTATGAAGGGATAAGGATAACAAAACAAAACAAAACAACTCACTGAATAATGACCGATACAGGGTTAATCCACAGTTTATACAACTTCACACAATTTCCTCAACGGTTGTACAAAATCTCTATGGATGGAAAGCAGCCTCACGTCGTCATAATCTATTATAAATTTTCCGACTGTCTGTCTGTGTGTTACCAAACTCCTCCGCCCAGAGACAACTGTTTTTGACAATTAAGATGTCAAATCAAAGCTCTCACTCCGAGGAATGTCTATGGGTATTTTCATCTTAATTACGACAA
>JBCIKM010357838.1:0-11119 GCA_039654465.1 Melibe viridis
TGTGCATTTTATCTCATTCTTTCTGTCATATTCTCACGTCATCATTGATACTCATGTTTAATTACTTATCTTTTGATAATTGTGAGGCACTGAATCTGTCAAATGAAAAATTGCCTTATGGACAATAAAGAACTATTATTATTATTATAAATTGGCTCATTGGTCTTTGTCAATGAGTAGATACCACCAAAGGCAACAGCAACTATTGTTTTGCTTAAGATCAAGTAATACCCCATATGTATTGCTCATTACACCACGCAAGATAAGGCACGGTGAAATGATCCTCTGCCTATCTTCATGTCTTGTGATCCAGAGTTTTTCTGCCAAGGCAGTATGAAGGGACAAGGATAATAGAACAACAATGTATATGACTTGACTGTTGCCGTGGTTGTTAACACTTTATAACAAAGGGTGATTATATAAGATTTCAGTAAAAACATTGCACATTTTTTCATGTCTATAGCTTTTTGGTGGACTGAATCAGTGTTTATTTGATAAAGGTAGTGATCCAAGTTTTTGGGGGTTTCAATGCTGACCGCTGTCTGCAGGCTGGGGCTGGATCTCTCCCTGGGACCAGGTCAAGAGGCCAGGTTCCTCAGCAAAGATGAGCCCATGCCTTTTTTTTTCAATTGAATTTTTTTTTCTTCTTGAAAATATGAGATAGATTTGATTTAAATCTGACTATGGTGCACAGCTTGTAAGGGTTGTTGTTATTAACCTAAATTTGCATTGTTTTTATTTGTTTTGTTTTTGTAGAATTTATTTCATCATTTTATGAATTATTGACTTGATTTATCGTTCTATTATATATGAATAAATTGGTTTGAAATTGTAACTTTGAAACACTTTGACTTGAGAAGGCAGGGCTACTTGATATATTTTCCTCTAAAATTTGTTATTTCAGTGTCTCGTGAAGGCCAGTGCTTTGGTCAAAATTCGTCAGATATTCACCATGGAGCTGTTTACTGAACAGGTACAACTTGTGGTTGATGTAAATAAATCATCCTCATAGTTTGTGGTATTGTATTTGTTTGAGTTCGGGACTTATGAACAAAAGAAATTTGATTGTTGATGTTTGTTGATTGTAGCTTATCATGTCTTCTTAAATTTTTTTCTTTATCGCAAATTTTTAAACCTTTTAAAAAAAAAAAAAAAATGTTTGTTTTCCAATGACTTAATTTGTAAGGCGTGTAATATCAATGTGGGAAGATGTCGTTGGTTTAAACTCCTTCAGGGGCAATTTGTGGCTGTCACCCTGTTATACTGCTTTGTAGCTAATGCCTGGGTTTTATAAGTCTTACTTTGGGACAGGCGTGAGATCAGAAATTTCCCTAATGTATGAAGTACATATGAACTGTAATGTATTTTTGCTTTCAGGTGATTGCCAATCATGCTGTGAAGATACCCGTCACGCGTCACCTGGACTCCAAGTCTACCGGCTACTTGCCTGTCCATTCTATCCTCCAGCTGTTGAAGAGCAGGGCTTTTTCCAAGCACAAAGTCTCCGTCAAGGTAAAGAACCACTTCCTTGATTTCATTCCCGTCCCATCTGAATCGTCAGACAAGAACACCCCTGTAGCTATTCTTACCCCTATCGGGAATTCCTCCCACTGATCTCGGCTCTCTGCTGGGGATGTCAGTGGGTTTTTTTTTGTGTGTGTGTGGCAAGTTCTTTTTTTTTTTTTATTTCAATGTGAGTTTTTTTTCTTTTAGCACTGTGCAGATGTTTGTGGATGGTCAACCTCTGTGTTAATTATCTTCTAATGGTATAAAATATGCTACATTGCTTATTGTGGATGGTTATAGTTGTCACCCGCATAGTATCTGTCCAAGAAGTCTCCACGGTGGTAGAGTATTGATTTTTGTGTATCTTTGTGAGATAGACTTATATGGCAAGCCCTTGATGGTCTATGTTGAGTTTGAATCCATCTCGTTCATTTCCTCCGTCCCTCCAGTCATGGGTGTACAGTCAGATCAAGGAGAGTCGTTTCCCCTTACACCCACTGCTACCTCAGCTGATTGAGTCGTATGTCAACACCGTCATTCCCAAAACGCTGAAACCCGACCACACCAACGAACCGCTTGAAGACAACGAGATATTTGAGATATTCCAACTCTTCAAGTGCACCCCTTCCTCCTCTACCTCCAAAGACAGGAACAGTCAAAGTGCTGTCAAGTCTCTTTCGACAGACTCAAACCTTCACAGGAAAGAAAAGTCCTCCTGTCCACAACTGTTGATGTTGTATTACCTGTTGCTTTACGAAGATTTGTACCAGATTCACAAGAAAATGATAGGTAAGATCTAACAGGGGTGCACTCTAAAGTGTCAAATAGAAGGGGTGGGGGGGGGGGGGTGGGTAGGAAATGAAGGGGGATATGCACTTTTACTAATTTGCAATACATAGGGAGTGAAGGAGATAAAAATGGAAGAGGGAGGTGGGGGGGGGGGGGGGGACAAAAGAAAAGGTTTGGTGAACATTTTGAACATTTTTGAAAAGGTGGAGCAGGTAGGGGGGGGGGGGTGGTTGGGTAAAAATGACTTCCTTTTAATTAAAACGATATGCCAGCAATAAAGTAACATTATTGTAGATCATAATTTGTTTTAGACAGATAAAATCCAGAGGGATTGTCTGTCTATTGGATAGACTAGAGTAGATTGTAATGACCTTTGAAGTCTTATTTCTTCTTATAGTTTTGTTTTTTTTGTTTTTGTTTTTTATAATTGATTCTTCTGTTTATTATATTTCCCTCTGTGGTGTTCACTTATGCATTATTTTATACACATAGGTACCTATGAGGCTCCAGCAAAAGCTCTACTGGGCTCCCCTGTGACCCTTGTGTTTCGCAAGGCCCCAAAAACACCAATACACAAACCAACAAAAGCTCTGTATTGCTGTCTTTGCTACATCAGAGTGTCACAACTCACTTAGTTAAGATAATTATGTTTTGTTGAATTTTAAAAATTGTTTTTTTTTTTTTTTAATTTTCTGAGAATTTCTGAAATGCTCTTTTCAACTCTGGTTTATTTATTTTGTTGTTTTTTTCAATAGATGTGAGCAAACTTCGGCCGTACTCTGAGAGTGTGATCTCCGAGATCCCCATCAGTATCCTGGTACAGGAAGCCTTGAAGCACAATAACAACTGCCAGAACCTTTTTCCTCACATGATCAGGTAGGAAACACAATTTCTGCTCTTGGTCCCTTTTGTAGCGGGAAAGGTTATTGATTTTTCATGTGGGTATTTATAAAAATTGTTTTGTTGGTCATAGAAACTCAAACATCGCTCAGTCCAGTCTAGATTGTGCTCTTCACAGCTAACCAACGAATCGATATATTTTCGCTCAAAACACACAGAAAATGACCCAAACTTTGATGAAAACAGTTCATGTGAAAGATACTTCCTTTAAAAGCAATAATAACATGGATTTTAGCAAGGAATGTTGGATTGGATTCTTAAATGTCGCTACAAGTCTGATGGTGGGCGTGGTTAGAAACGGAGCATCCGTTCTTGCAAGAGGAATGAGTCAAAAAGAAAATTTCTAGAAATTTGTGAACTCAATTCTTGCCTAAACCACACACTCTGCTTAGTATGTCCTACAATTTATGCCTTCTACTTTACCCTTGTTGTTTTGACCCATGTCATTCTATTAGATTTTTTTTTCATGTATTTTATTTGGCGTATTTTCAGGCTGCTCAGCACCCATTTCCCTCATCTGTGTCTGGTTGAAGACTGGCTGGACATGAACTCGGGACTTCTCAATGCTGGCGCTACCTTATCATCTCCATCATCATCATCATCATCATCGTCAACTACGTCATTGTCTTCATCATCATCATTATCATCGTCCTTGCCGTCATCATATGGACTGAGGCGCTCAAAAAAAACTGTCACAGCCAGTAAATTTTCACAAGGTGATTCTTTACATTAAGAAAGAAAGAAATTAAACTAAAATAAAATTCAGTAAATTGTTCCATTAGGGCTTGCCCTAGAGAAGAACTGGGACAACCCGGGCATGGGACACATTGCAGCTTTGTTGCAGTGTGTTTGGCCTGATGGAATCTGCAGGAATTGAACACACGCCCTTTGGGATGGGGAGCCTGATTCCTTTCCTAGAGACCCAGCTTTTATGACTCAGTTTTAAACAAGCACATTGGCTTTGATCACAATCAATTTGACTGGAATGTTTGTTCAATGTTTGAGAGTTTCAAGCTAATTGATAGAATTTGTTGATTCATCTTAACAAGAAACAAAAAGAGAACACTGTGTTTCATTACAAGATATAGAGATTATCCAGAAACACAAAAAAGCTTTCGGTTTTCAAAAACTCATGGAAGAAAGTTATTATTTTAATTTTGTATTTTGCGTGCCATGGGCTTGAAAGAGTGCGCATTTTGTTTAAGCTACCTGCGCAAAGGCCACCACCACTCCACACCCACTGCTCAGTATGTGCCTGAACCTTTGAAATCACAGTGATAAACACGATTCAACCCAACCGAGAGAGCAACACCTAGAGACAGAGAGATGCATTGAGAGAGAGAGAGAGAAAGGTAGAGGGGTTGTGTGAGAGGGAAGCAGAGAGAAAGAGAAGGGCAGTAAGTGTGTGTAAGAGAGATAGAGAGAGACAGAAGTGGGGGGGGGGGGGTGAGGAGAGAGAGATTCATTGAGAGAGCGACACAGAGAGATGCATTGAGAGAGAGAGGGGGGGAGGAGAGAGAAAGAGAGAGGGGGAGGAGAGAGAATGAGAGAGAAAGGAGAAAAGTGCAATCAATAAAACAATCGGGGTAAAAGCCAGTCAAAATGCCCCCTCTCCACAGGCTGCACAGGTTAAGGAGTTTACTTCAGGAATTCCCGCTGCCCTGTTGTCTGTCCACATGTCAACACATGTGTGGCATCTCAGCCTTATGGGCGCTGAGGAGACATTTTCGTGACCATGATGGCATTGTCTTTACATCACGGAGATTGAATGAAATTTAAAAATTGATGAGTTTTTCAATACACCCTTAAAATACCTGGTCTTGAGGAAGTATGACGATTTTATCACATCCATTTCAGGTCCACAGATAGACAATTCTTAAAATTTGTTCAATGTTTTTTTTCTCCCAGCTCTGTCAGATGCCCCGTCCCACCCTGGTCTGGCCATCCGGTGCCTGGAGCAAATCCTGGAGCAGAATGACCTGGCAACCCTGCAGGCATCCCAGGATGCAATCGTGGCCTCCGTTCCCATGATGCTGCAGCCAGGAATTCCACAGCGCCTGCAGGACTTGTTGAAGAAAGTCTGGTTCTGTCTGCACGCCATCATTCCCAGAAGGTGAGCTAGTAAAAGACACAGTGTCTTTTGGGGAAAATGAGTTGGAGGATTCACACGATGACATGGATGAAAGTTTGCTGGCACATGCTGGTGCTGCCGGTTTTCTGGCAGAAAAGAGAGTGCCCCGCCAGTAACCGGACAATATAATATAAGCAGGCAAGCCAAAGCAACCTACTAGGCTATACCCAGACCTGCGGTTTTACTCCCATTTAAATAAATTAAAGATCATGTATAATTACGCCCTGTGGTAAATCGGCTCATTGGTCTTTCTGAATGAGCAGATACCACCAAGGTAACAGCAACTATTGTTTGGCTTAAGATCGAGTAATACCCTTTGTATTTCTCATTATGCAATGCAAGATTAGGCACGGTGGACTGATTCTCTGCCTGTCTTCATTTCTTGTAATCCAGAGTTCTTCCTGGCTCCTCGGAGCTGGGTCCCGAAACTGCTTAGGCGGTATGGAGGGATATGGAAAAGATAATATAATTGAAATATTGTGCTATCTATAGGGTTCTGTACTGGCTGAGAGAGTCATGATGCTAGATTTGTGTTGTAGGGAAGTTAAGTGTGCTGCAATCAGAATAGTTGCATCTTACCGGTTTGAACTAGCTGAATCGTGAGCATACCACCTCCCCCCCCTATTTCCTTTCAGGCTGCGTGTGAGCACCATCAATGCCTTGCACCTGAGTGGTGAGGGTGCTGTCAAGTCGTCTCCCTTGTCTGAGCAGGACCTGGTGGTCGACCCCCTAGTTGTGCTACGCTGTGATGAACGAGTTTTCAGGTTTGTCTATCTTTTAATTTGAGTTTTCCAATCATCTTTTGTGTGGTGCTGCTTTGTGATCCATTAGAGTTCAGGCCAGTCTATCTATTGTCATATTTTGAGTCTTCTAATCATCTTTTGTGTGATGCTGCACTGTGATGAATGAGAGTGGTTTCAAGCTCAGCGATAAATCCATGTCTCTGACAGTGGGTTCTGCTGAAAAAAAACCAAACAGAAATGATTCACTCCGATCAAACATAAACAAACAAACACTGTTTTGACTCTTTCTATGGCTTTGACTCACCTAAGCGCTGTGTGTTTTCACTTATTTCCAGTGCCAGCTCCTCCGCTCTTCATATGTAATTTTTTAGTTATGATATTTCTTATTAAGCGCAGCTTGAACTTTCAACTATAACACATGCATGGGGATTCTGATGACTTGTCAGTGTTTCGTGATTTTTTGTATTTGTGCAGCTGATTTTTGCAAGATTAATAAAGTCAAATTTGACAGAGCGAGTTAGAAAGTTTATTTTGTTTTTGTTCATTGATGTGTTTGATACCAGTCAGTCCCAAACTCGGATGATAATTTCATTTCATTTTTTCAAAGAATGAAGTTAACTCAGGCACATAGATTAAGGTCTAAGAGTTGTGCTTTATAATATAAACATGTTATTTGGGAAGTTCACTGTCTAAAAGTCCGGATAAGTCATTAATCATCACAATGCAATGCATAGCTGCATTTATGTTATTTACAAAACAAACATGAAAGTTTTCTATGATAATGGTGGCTCAATCGATAGGGCATCAGACTCCAATGCTGAAACAGGCGGGCCCACATCCATAGTGCCTTTGATCACACTGCAGCAAAGCACTGCTCTGTGGTTGACTTCTGGACTGTTGCAGTCTTCCGTTGAGCCGTGAGACTGAGACACCCTGTCCAAATAAATTTTGTGTATGGGATAGAATTAAAAGAATCTAATCATGCTCTCCTCTTTTTAACTTTATCTCAAAGATTAAAAGAGAAAGTTTTGCTTTAATTCTTCACTCTTGATTTTCAGATGTCCCCCGGCTCTAGAGATTGTGCTACGCATCCTTTCAGCTTACAGCCAAGCCTGTCGAGTTTGCCTCAACACCCACGCTTCTGATTTGGCCAGCTCAGTTGAAAAAGAAAAGGACAGACAAGAGTTGAAAACAGCCCTTTTAGCTACACAGGAGTCTGCCATTGTACAGATTCTGCTGGAAGTTTGCCTCGAGATTGGTGATGAGGTAACCTGGCTTTCTGTTGCTGTCTTTGATATGACAAAATTTTGTTTTAGGAGGAATCCTTACAGGAATAGTTTGTTTTGGGTTTTTTTCTTTTTTTTTTTTTTTGGCCTTTTCGTGTGTGGGTGAGATGGCCAAGGTGCCATGACCGGGCATAGAGTCCCAAGCTTAGGGTCTTGTTCTGCTGCTATTTACTGTTTGAATTGATTGTTTTTTACGCAGGGCTCTTGTTTGCAAGTAGGCATGAAGAGTAAAAGCATGTGGTGCACACCCTTGAAAACGCAAATTGTGAACACCGTGATTCTCATACTATAAGCTGCTCCTGACCATAAGCCGCACCCCCTGAATTTAGAGGAAAAATTATTTTTTTCCTAACATAAGCCGTATCGGACTACAACTACAAGCCGCAGAGACGCAAGACACCATTTGATATAAACAAACAAAATGGAGGCGAGAATACTGATCCGGTATGGTAAAGAATCAGGATTTTAGCGGATCACGTAATATGATGTATTCTTTTTCAGAATGAAATTGAACACTGATAAGTTTAAGTGTTGATCAGCTTTTGTTTTCCTCTTTTCTTTTTGTTATGGTCAGGAACAGACAGCCAGATTGATTAATTGTTTCCATGTAAAAAGAGTTCCAACTAGATTAAGGCGCTGTTCGGTGATATAATTCAATTCACCAGACTGCATACTTATGGCTGTCATATGATGTTTCTTCTTTTGCAAAATCACTAGTTACGGTAACCGTACGGCATTTCATGTTACTTAACCAACCAGTCCACAGAAGCTGTTTTGGAACGACTCGACTATTGAATATAAAAACTCCAAGACCGTTTAGCAGCCTATCGCACGTTCTTGAGCGGGCAAAATAATTAGAGTTTTCTGAATTAATTGAAATTATCCTTTGCCTTTAGGCACTAGACCAAACATGAGCTCTTCAAATGTAGATGAAATGAACTTTTAATAGTTGGGACGACTGACCGACAAAAAAATCCTTGCGTAGGATCCTAGCTGCAGGATCGATGATCAGAGAAATAAATCGCGGCTTATAGTCCGAGAATAATGGTATATCAAAAGAAAACAAATAAGAGAAAGATTTCAAGCCATCAGGGGTAGGTTTGTTTGTTTTTTTTTGGGTTTTTTTTTTTTGGCTTATATTGATTTAGGATAGTTGGGTAGTTCACAGAAATTGAATTGATGCAAAAGATTAAATGAATGGAAGATGTAAACATCACTTTAAATGTGTTTGCTTCAGACCATATGTTCATCCGTGTCACAAAATACTTGTCAAGTCAATAATAGCGTCTTCCAATCCGTTCTGTTTGTATCACTGCACAGAAGCAGAGCACCAGCAAGTTGTCCAGCCTGCGTGAGGTTCGTTGCCTCGTCTTCTCCTACATCCACCAAGTCTTCATCGCAGAGCCCAACTTAGCTAAGCTGGTGCATTTTCAGGTAATTTGAATACTCAGTCAGAAAACTTAAGAGGTAAATAATGAGAGAGTGAGGATTCAATCTGAGGAAGTGTGATGTTTGACAGTGAAAACAGAAATGCAAACTGACAAGGAGGCCTTTTGGGATGGGGGAGGGGGGGGGGGGGTGAGGTCAATGAAAATACAGTTTGATGCGTTCTGTCCTTACCAGTTTCTGGTCAGTGGAGCTTTCATCTTTAGCAGTGCTCATCGCTATTGGACTTATGTACACGTTTAATGTGAAACATTTTGTCCAATTAAAAAATGAACCACCAACTAATCATTACTGTCATCTGCAGCATTAGTGTGTTTTGTTTTGTTATTCTTATACCTCCATAATGCTTTAGCAGTGTCTGGACCAAGCTCCAAAGAGCTGGGAAAACCTCTGGATCACAAGAAATGACAGGCAGATGATCAGTCCACCCTCTCTTGCCTACAAGAACACAATGTAAAGTTACGTGCATTCAGCTACTTTAGGACATTGAAAAATGGAATGTGAAATAAAAACATCTTAAAGGCATTTGGTGTCTTGTTTTTTTTGCTCACCATTCTGTTTTGAGATTTCATCATCCTTTACCCTTTTTACTCATATATTTGATGTTATATCCAAATGGCAGGGTACAAGAGAGCACACCCCTCAGTATGATCCTTGAAATACAAAAATTATCTGGACACAACGTTGTGTGAACAAATGGAATGGAAGTCTTTAATGATAGGAAAGATAATTGGCAAAAAAAAAAAAAAAGCAGTGGAAGACAGTGGACAAAGTTTACAGACATTCTGAACAAGCTTTGCCCTGTGGTAAATCAGCTCATTGGTCTGTCTCAATGAGCAGATACCACCAACTATTGTTTGGCTTAATATTGTGTTATACCCAATATGTATTGCTCATTATGCCACGGAAGATTAGGCATTGTGGACTGATCATCTGCTGCCAGTCTTCATTTCGTGTGATCCAGAGGTTTTCCAAACTTCCTGGAGGTGGGTCCTGACACTGCTTAGGCGGTGTGAAGGGATATGGATAACAAAACAAAACTGAACAAGATCGCAAACAACCAACAATTGTTCTCAGTCAGCAGATAGACTGAATGCAGAGAAAAATGGAGAGCCATGATTGTCAATATCTGCAATAGATCTAACACCTGAAGAAAAAGAAGGATGTATTTTGTGGTTCTGTGTCTCAATTCCTACAATGTCAGACTTCTGCGCTGCAGGGTGTTGGTTCGATTCCTGTGTGGCCATCATGGGAACCACATTGTGGTACTGCTCTGCAACTGCTTTGTCTTCACTTAGGACAGACCCTAGGGAAAAAAAAAGATTAGGCACAGTGGACTGATCCTCTGCCTGTCTTCATTTCTTGTGATCCAGAGTTCTTCCTGGCTCCTTGGAGCTAGGTCCTGACACTGCTTAGGCGGTATGAAGGGATATGGATAACAAAACAAAACATTTTATTTTTTCATTTATTTTTATTGGTAAGAGATCTTTGTTGATCTTTATTCGTCACCCACCAATAATGAATAGGGTACAGTGATAATAATATCTTTACTGACTTTTCCCCCAGGGCTACCCGTACCAGTTGATTCCTCTTGTGGTGGCAGGGGTGCCCTCCATGCACATCTGCCTGGACTTCATTCCAGAATTGCTGGGCCAGCCACAAAGAAGCAAACAGGTTGGTATGTTGGTTGGTGTTGGGAAAGTAGATGATAGAATTAGTTCAAAGAGGGAACAGATCAAACCACAAACAGTTGACAGATGATTTACACCAAAAAAATAAATATCATCTCTCAAAAATGAAAACATATCGACACCGCAGAGAGTTGATTAACAATGACAAAAAAATATTATCTCTCCTTAAAAAAACAAGCAATGGCCATAACCCATAACAACATTATGGTCCACTTGTAAATGATGATGTCGTCAATGTTGATTTCTCTCCAGGTGTTTGGCATACAGCTTCTTTCCCACCTGTGCAGCCAGTACCACATTCCCAAGGCAATGCACATGGCTAAACTAGGCATCGACGTCATGTTCACCTTACTCTCAGGTAGAGATTGATGATTTGTGTTGGCTACTCTTTTTTTTTCTTCTTTGTCTTACATAATCACAAGGTATGCTTTGCAAATTGTGTATTTCCAACATTGGCCCCCCTTCACCAAAAAAACAAAAAAAAACAAAAAAAAAATGCCCACAGAAATTCAAGGTTTGTTTTATTTTACATTTTGAGGATGTGGCTTTATGTTTGTTTGTTTGTTTATTGGAGGTTTTAGGGCCCGACGACACACAAGGGTCATAGAGGAGCCCAGAGGAAAGTAA